>JAMKCH010029496.1:0-30750 GCA_023653785.1 Ophioderma brevispina
AATTTCTCATACCGTGTCCCAAATTGAATGCAATTTCTTCGTCACGATGCGGAGGAAAGAAAACCTAAGAAGCCGCGCATCGTGATGCAACTTGCGATCTTTATCCAATGAATAAAATGGCCTACCTCCCTTGGTTGTTTGAAAAACGGGAATTTGTTTTCATCGTACTTGTTCAAGGATAAATTGCAAATGGCTCTGTTGAAGTTTGAGCTTTGTGAGTTTGTACATGGTGTCCGCAGGGCTGTAGTAAGTCAGTCACCCTTTTACCTCGCTTGCCACTAGGGGCTTGAATGTCCGTTCTTCCCTAACACCATGATTTCTGACGTTTTCTGTCGCTTTTCTGATACCTCGTCCGCTGTTTTCTGTATGTCTCTTCATATTGAGCTCAACAAGAGAAACCTTGCATGCTTGCTACCTCAATTAACTGTCATTAGCCCGTGACAATGTAACATCAATCAATGAATTACATGTACAATTTAATTCCCGGTAGATTAGACTACCCTATGAGGCCTACGAGTACGACATGTACGAAAACGGAAAGGTATCGAATTCGGAAGCTGCGCCAAGAATAGATCAGTGAATAAATGTACGCGAGTTTAGCTCGGTTTGCAAATCCCTGTAAGATTGGCGATTGTTAGTTTCTCCGTGTGATTAATCTAAAAAACACAAATCACATCTAAAAAAGTAAACAGATGATTAATTTTGTTGTTTCGATAAAACATTTTGCACAAAAGGCATAGCCAAAGTCTACAGCCAGACCGTCGCCCGTCACACAGCCACGATATTTACAGGAGAATATTCCCAGCCGTAGCCTTATGTGGTACCTACCCACAGCTGGCAAAAATTAAAAAAAGTAATAATAAATAAAAAAATAACAAAATACTAAAAAAAAATAAAATCATAATAATAATTAAAAAACTCAATGTTAAAGGCACTATCCTGTGATTTGCTATAGTCGAAAATCGAAAAAATCATCAAAAATCTGAAAATTTGTTTATGACATTAAATCAGAAAGATCTTTTTGGTCTTGTTTGCCGAAAAGGGAAATAAAGCGATCAATTCCATAAAAGATATTATCTATAGATATAAAAATGGGGTTACACAAAATTCCAGTTTTTGAGAATAATGCAAAAGACTACGAGAACTTTATAATTTGGAAAATTTACTTTAAAAAAAAAAAAAAAAAAAAAAAAAACAATCAATTCTTTTATTTGATGAATGAAGTTCATCAAAGGAACAGGACAAGTAGAAACAGATGGGTAAGAGTAGTAATAGCCCTTAAACCCTAAAGGGGTTTGATATTAGGGTAATCAAATTTTCTTATTTACTACGTGTGGTTTATAATAGTATTAGGTTTAATTTGGTGATTTTCTAATTTTTCCTTAAGATTTGGTATTTGTTAAAATTTGGAGAATGAAGTAACTACATTAAATTAAATTTTAGTAGGCGTGCGGTGTGTAATGGTGAAATATGCAATGGGAAAGATTATAAAATGTTATTTGTATATGCATGTGGGGGGGGGGGTAAGCAAACTTGAGTTTAAGTTTGTGTGTAAATGTATTCATTGTAGTCAACTGCAGATACTTTTTGTTAGTTTAGATATTGAATAGCGTTTTTGTATTATCCAAATTTTTGTATTTGTGTTAATGTGAGATAGAATAAATAAAAAAAAATATAAAAAAAATCTGATTTTTGCATGTTTGTAACAAGTAGAGGTAGGCCTACCCTAACATTAGCTTGCAAATGATAAGATCAGAAGTACCTAATAAGGGCCAAAATCGGACACTTAGTCATTAGTGTCCGTACGGCACTTAATAAAACAAGTAATTGAAAACAATGTTGTTTTCTTCATTTTCTCAAAATTTTCAGTTGCTAAAAAGTAAACGTATGGAATCATCAGACTTATCGTTCACTTTGAAGCTATTAATGCAAATTTAAAATATTTTGAATCTTTCGAGTGAGTCATGATAGTGTAGGCACTATCAGTGATTGCTAAATCAGAAATAAAAAAAATGTCAAAGTCTGATTTTTGCATGGACTGTAACAAATACAGTAATAGTAACATATACCTTACAAGTGCTAGTTTTCTACTGAAAGGGCAACCTAATAATGACAGAATCCGATATTTAGTCATTGATGTCTGTACGGCAGTAAGGGAATGGAGATTCAATGTTTGAACATTGTGTTTCTTCCTTTTCTGTCAATTTTTCAGTTGACAAAAATAACCTTAAGGGATCGTGCAGACTGGTCTTCAGTTATAAGCTATCTTCCCATTTCAAATATTTGACTCTTTCGAGTGAATCACTGCTATTGTCTTTAAAAACGGTCATTGATTAGAATTCAGAGTCTAAATGGTAAGGGTCTTGGGTTCTCCGATGTGTTTCAGTATATACATGTATAAAAGACTAAGTTGACTTATACATGTCTGAGAAATTAATTGGTTTCGCATGAAGGTATAAAATATACAAAAATTGACTGCTCATGACGGAATGGGGCCAAAATTAAGACCTGAGACCGCGGACTGCTATTTCCCGAGACCGAAGGTCGGGGAAAATAGTAGGCTCACGGTCTCCAGCACCGAGGGGAGGTATTTTGCACCCCATTTTCATGAATATAGAGATTCGTCAAATATTGTTTTATATAACAATAGTAAAATATTTCTGCATTTGAAAAACTTGTCAAGTCTTGTCCAGATCAGCTGCCACCGCAACTCAAGGCTTTTCAAGATACCAATGCATGCAGGGAAAAAGTTCCCATAAAAATTAACTCTTTCCCCGTGATGGGTGAAATAGTAGCTTTTTATGGGAACTTTTGTCCCTCCTGTGAAATTTTGGGGAACTAGTCTCAAATATGTTATGCATTTATGTCATGTCTATCCACCGATAAAATGACAGAAACATTTTTATGTGTTATATAACAATCAATATCACTTTGTTAACACTATGAGTTCTTGGTCGTAAAGCCCAGCAGTTGTTTTGATGCGATGGATGACTGCATTGTAGTGCTTGAAAAAAAATCTTGGAACACTTGCATGAGTGAATACCAGGCCTTTCCTGTGATGTAACAACAAAATTGTGCTTCAAGTTCATTGTTTGCTGATGGAAGTAAGGTAGGGGGAGGTAAATGCAATAACATACATCTTAAAAAGAAAAGCTAGACATTTTATTTTTAACACGGTGAAAGTTATTTTTTTTATATTTATTTAGAAAAAGCCATCAAAAGTTAGGGTTGGGATTTATTCCGTATTATTTAAAATTACAATATAGGCCTACATTATGCATTTACTCTAGTTAAAGCAGTACGGGTATCGTACGATTTCGATATTGACAGTGATATCGCCACCAATTTCGATAAGCTACCTAATTAGCTAATAATTTATGCAGAGTGACATATAACCGGGGATGACGTAGTGCCACAGCGCCAAGTACGACCGGCGATCTATAAGCTACAGATTTCATGCAGCTGTCCGTATGCCTCCACTCTCTTAATCGAGTGTCCTCCCGATTTATTTAGGATCCCTGGTTAAGGTGGTATTAGGTAATTTTTCAACCGGCGATAATTAAACATTTTTAGCTTTTCTTTTCAAGGTTCATCTCGCTGCGAGGTAAAGTTAAAGGATAGTGTCGAAGTGTTACAAGTGTTTTTTGAAGGTTATCAAAATCTATAAAAATAGTTCTCAACATGCTAATTCGTATACACCTTGTCTAGAAAATTGTACAATCAGGAAAAAAATGGTTTAATATGACATTTCAAAATAAGTCATTAAAACTTGGCAAAAGAAACACAGATTAAAGTACACAAAGGGTAATAAGTTCAATGATAAATATTTTCTTTTCATAAATAATAAACAAATACGAATACTTATTGCAAGTTTCATTGAAACAGCGCTTTGAATTTATTAGACAATTTGCATCTGTTAAAATCATGCCAGAAGGAATATAATTGCATTCAAAATAAACACTCCAAATCCAAAGAATTCAAAATTGAATTTGGAAGCAAAGTATCACGGTGTCGGTAGTAAATGGAGGTTGCTGTACAGCCATGATTCACTTTTAACAAACAACAGTCGGATGTTATCCTAAAAAGCCAGAACTTACTGAAGATCATTTCCACCATTATGTAACTGTTTTCGCATCTTTTAAAAGTTTCTTTATGAATTAATGAATCGACTGTTAATCCACTCTTTGAATTTCAAATCTGTTCAAGTGTGAATAACTTATGTTTAATTATTTTTCTCACTCAACCAGAAAGTGGCAGAAACTCGATTTTTGCGTTCCGCAGTAAACTGGCGTTATTTCTCGATTGAAAAAGCAAATGAAATGAAACAAAAAGTACTGGAAGCCTGATTTTTTTCTTTTTGTGATGTTCAAAACGACTGTTTAAATTTAAAAAAAAATCGTTTTCGATTATACCATTTTTGGGAGACAGGCTTTAAGAGGGGCATTGTAAATGTTTTGCCTTGAATAGTTGTCAAATAAAAGAAACCGCATTAGATGAACACCATATATTTCTGTCATTTTAGATTTTAATAGACTACAAACATCTAATTTGTTGCGAATTAACAGTATGAGTATTTTAAAGTGTCACAAATGTTGAAACAATGCCTTCCAGTATTTTCAAGCAATAATAGCACATTTTTGAAGAGCGTCCCATCTTTTAAATTTGTGACATTATTGCACAGTTGTGTTGGCAATTGTCTAGTGAACTATACCTATGAACGGTAATGCTAAAAGGTGTGCAAAATAAGGAATTTTGTAATAAGATTCGGTGATCCGTGATTCTAATTCAATAGCAGCGCTGGGATCTTGAAATTTCTGTCTATCTATCATGAAAAAAGCAAAATCTCACGAAAATGATCCTAATTTGACTTGCGTGAACCAACGGAACAGCTAATGGATGAGCGTTAACACGTACATGACTATTTCCCGTCTATTTCATATTGGAATGACGTTTTCAGCGGCCTTTGAATTATTATCGGGATTTCATATTATTTATTCTAATTACAAAATACGTTCGAGTTTTACCATTCACAGGTATAGTTTACTGGCCAATTACCAATGCAAAACCCTCAATAGTACAACAGAAGAAAAAGATCTTGGATGAAAGATGACCTAAAAGTTGTCAAACAGTGTGCAGAAGCAACAAAGAAAGCAAACCAAACACTTGGGATGGTAAAACGTTCTTTCAAGTCCAGAAGTCCAGAAATAATCATACAGCTCTACAAGTCGCTAATTAGACCACACCTAGATTACTGCATCCAAGTATGGAGACCTCATCTAAGGAAAAACATAAAATTATTAGAAGGAGTACAGAGAAGAACAACCAAACTTATCTCAAGTATCAGGCATCTACCTTATGAAGAAAGACTTAGGAAGCTCCATCTGATGACAATATAAGACAGACAAAGGAGGGCAGATCTAATCCAAGTTTATAGAATTTTCAACAATATAGACAAAATCAACCCCACGGACATCTTTCAGCTTGCCACAAATCAGAGCACAAGAAGACACTCACTCAAAATTCAGAAACAGCATATGAGAATCGACATCAGAAAATATTCCTTCAGTCAGAGAGTCATTCAGGACTGGAATACACTCCCACCATCAGCAGTACATGCAACATCTATCAACAGCTTTAAGACGGAATTACAGTCAATTTTGGGTTACTAAGGGCGAAGAGCCCCCTCACCCTTGCCGCACCAAGATGGAGGGTGCGGCACTTCAGTAAGTTGAGTAAGTAAGTTATTAACTATGCAAAAATCTCAAAATGTTCGCAATTGGGGGCGCTCTTGGAAAAAAGTATTATTATTGCTTTAAAGGGGCATTTTGTGATCCACAGCCTTGTCCTCCGAACTTAACATTAAAAAGTTGACATTTTAATATTATCTGAACCGTTTAGCCTAAGTAAAAGTATGTGTGTCGAATCTTATGTGCAAATTCAATCACTCTGGAAGAATTCGTAATTATTTTGTAAAGCAAAATGACACTTCACCACATCTCAACACTGTTAAAAAAAATAAAAAAAATACGATCAGAATCAACTGAAAATTAATTTGGAAATAACCTTTTCTTCTGCATTTGATGGGGAACTTCTATCCTTTTCTAACAAGATGGGCAGAAGAGCATCCTACAGACTGTCGCCCCCAAAAAACTATAACGATCAAACTAAAAATTTAAAACATTAAAACTGTGTCTTTCTGTTATATCTTCTGATTTTATTTTTGTATAGCATATCCTAAAGCTAATTCCTTGTTTTTATTTCATCCAATTTCATGCACCCTAACGGAGATATTGTCAGTTGACACAGAGGACGAAATGCCTCTTGGGCAAGTTTCACTTGAATGTTTCCAGAAACTAAAGGTACAAGGTTGTGGAGCATCTTGTGGATTACATGTTTTCAAACACAATAATATTGTAATAGATCACTATCATGCACTGAACTAATCAATATAGTATTTTTGAACAGTGAAAAGAACCAAAAATTATGCTGTGGGGTAAATAGGTGACTCCGCTTCTCAGCCTGGGCAATAACCTGAAATTTATGAGATAAATGTTACTGCTGAAACTATGGAACAGCCACAAGTCACTGTTTATGGGGGACAAATGTGTGGACAATGTCAATGGGGAGGTTAATTTTCGATTCCCATTCCCCACTACTCCAAGATGCAGGGAGAAACAAATGAAGAAATCAGTGTGGTGTTCAAAGGCCTCAGATTACTTTCAACGAGGTGTGTTTTTTATGGTTCTTCCTTCTGCTGAAACCCGGGGTAAGCCGAACAACAAGACTGTTTTGGAATTGAATTTTCCAATGTACATCATTTTATTGGTGATTGTATATTATTAAACTATAATAATGTATTCACAAGGAGCAGCACTTTATACTTTGTTTAATTTTAACTTCAATAAAGAAATGTCTTGAATTTGATTTAAGGGCATTGTCCTGTTGATATCATGATAGCCTAAATGACCAACTTGTTTTTAAGTGTATTAGATAATTGGATATAACTCTTGAACCCGACCCCCAATTACACCAACAAAATATCGTGAAAGCTAATATTCCTTAAAAGAGTCAGTTAACTTCCAGTTGAGATGAACTTAAGATTTGCAAAAAAAATCTCTGTGATTGTATATGTTTTTTGACAGTCTGTATGTCATTTGCATTTCAATTTTTTTGAAATTAACTTCCACATCGCGTTAAAATTTCAAACACAACTCGCAACTTCAGGAAAATCTTCAGCGATTTAAGATTTTTTTGTGGATTCGGTTTTTAATTTACCTTTTTTCCCCCGTGTCACTGTGGCCTTACATAATATATACATACAAATCGTCAACCACACGAGAGAAATTAATTATTTTACAAGTGGTCCGCTTCTTACGTTTGTTCATAGATGTGAATTGGTTTGATATCAAGTCTTTCTTTCCACAATGGGACTCTCTTATAAACTCCTTAGCAGACTGTTTCAAGGATTGACTTTGTTTTATAAACTTTCTCTGGATTTAAGGCGTTAGCAGGCAGGTCTCTGTCCTGACCTAGGGTGCTTCACTTGATACTGGGCAGCTACGCTCTTGCATGCTCGCTCTGCATGCTGCCAACACTTCGACGGTTCTGTGCTAGGATAAATGTGGGTACTAGCTGTATAGTATTACAAATGTAAGCATACCTAAGTCATTAAATTCCACTGTAGTAGTATTACAAATGTAAGCATACCGTAAGTATGAAATTCCACGGAACAAATTATTAATAGACTATGCACAAAAATAAATCCTCCATGTTGTGACTTGTAAGTTTGATAGAGAAGCGCATTTGATTAATGGAACCATTTTGTTTCAATGATTAGAATCTTCGATCTTCAGGGAGCCGCAAATCCGAGTCTCACATGATGGCTTTCTACCAGGATGTCTGACAGGGGACTGAATTCAGAGACTAAAACAGGAGGAAAGAGAATATGCGGACATCCCAACACGTGTTCTGAGTATGGAACACTCTAGAAGCTGATCAGAGACTACACACAGAGTGAAATTTAAGAGAATATAGGACATCCACACGTGTTCTTGCGTTAGTTGCGTATAGAAATCTAGAGCTGAATCAGAGGACTACACACAGAGTGAAGAGAATACGGACATCCACACATGGTCTTGCGTTGTTGCGACTATAGAAATTAGAGTGAATCAGAGACTAACCACAGAGTGAAGTAGAATATAGGACATCCACACGTGTTCTTGCGTAGGGAAATATAGAGCTGAATCAGAGTACAACAGAGTGAAAGAGAATATCGGACATCCACACTGTTCTGAGTAGCTGCTATGAAATCTTAGAGCTGAATCAGCGACTACAGAGTGACAGAGAATATCGGACATCCACACGTGTTATTGGTATAGAAATCTAGCAGCTGAATCAGAGACTAACAAAGAGTGAAAGAGAATATCGGACATCCACACGTGTTCTTGCGTATGGCAATCTAGAGCTGATCGAGACTACACACCCGAGTGAAAGAGAATAACCGGAAATCCACACGGTTCTTGAGTATGGAAATCTTGATGGGCAGATTGCATTAGCTAAGGAAGTGGGCGCCTTACACGCTACTTAGTAAGTACAACCTATTCCAGATGAATTAATCACGTATGTGACTAATTTGTTCTTTTATCAAAATAGGATAGTGTAAACAACTCTTAAGGGTCTATAAAAGGCAAACAAAAGTTTCAGTAGCAATGGATAAAACGTTGTCGACAACCATTAGCGGCAGCTCGTTAATTGTTTGCAGCACTAATGTACGATTCAGAAAATTACCTTTTTGGTGAAATACATTTCTTTATTCGCCTTTATTGAGTCGTAGATAGTGTCTTTTGTGACCTTTGTCTTCAATCAGTGTTATCAGTGTTGTAAAGAAACGGGTTGATAGCTGACATCTGATTGGTATAAATGAAAGCCACCAGTCCAATGAGCGTAAAATATAGGGTGACTATCATGACTCGACATGCTGAAAGAATGCCATGCCAATATGAGAGGAATCAAGCTACAAAAAATCTGTTAAGACACTAGCAGACATCTTCATTGCCATACGCTTCTTGTTTTTCATTTTGTTTCTTCCCGCCTTTCTTGGAGGTTTCTTTGCTGTTTGAAAATAGATGTGTAATGACAGCAACAAGTAAGAAGCAGAGCAAGTTGATGCCTACACATGTATTCATGATTAGCGAGAAACAGCCCCTATGCTGCACCTACACCTCTCCCTGATCTTGTACTGTCCACCTCCTTACTTGGCTGTGTACCTTCGTCGACCACATAGTTGTCCTTTTGCCGGACTGATATTGAAGCAACATTGTGTCGTTTTACTATACGCTTTTAGTCAAATTATAGGACCCCATTCCTTCGCTCATGGTGGGCCGATCTGTTAGACACCTCCACCTGTAACTCAACATAATACACGATTTGTACCGGTATTTCAACTACAGAAGTGTTGGTTACACTTAATGGCCGTTTACATGGGAATACCCACACAAACTTCTGAAATTTCAAAAATATCCGGAAATATTCCAGACATTGCATTTGGATTACACAAATTATTTAGTCATGAACCAAATTAGTCTAACACAAACTTGTAGATTTGATGGTTAACCGGTGTACACGAAAAGGATATTTTAGCCCCCATGTACTATCAAAAATGATCAATACAAATTAAGAAACACAGAACTTCACTTGAAAGCACCGAGAGCATGCTAGCTAGTTTACAGATGGCACCATTCATTTCTCCAGCCATCGGAGTAAGATGGAATAATCTGAATAATATACATCTGCAACCGCCAAACCATATCTGTTGATCCATCAGAAAATCCGAGAGAGGAGAGAGATAGGTGAATTCTAACCGAGGTCTGAACTTCTTAGCGGTATCGCTTACACCGAAGATCAAATAACCAAGCCAATTAAAAGAAACAATGGCGAACAGCCCAAGAATCCACATGGACACTCGTGGTAAAAGTATTCACATTATTTTACAGGAAAGATAGGCGGATCTCGAATGTGCGAAGGCATTGTGAAGTTAGTATCAACGACAAGCACTAGCAACATGTAGCACTTTCATCAACTAAAATTGTTGCACTGACCCATCCAAAAAAAGATGATGTGTAATGAGGAAAGTAAATAATGCGTCGAAGATCTATGTTCCAGATATGTATTCGGGAGAAAAATAGCAAGCCACTAACCTTTTGTAATGGAATCTGTTTGAGATAATTGATAAATTCCAAGTATGTTAAATCATCAAAAAGTCCTTTCGGTAAGGTTTTTGTAATTTGTTTTCTTGAAACCAAAGGCTGCGAAGCGTAAATAGACCAGAAAACGCACCACTACTAACGTTTGACAAGCGATTATTGGCAATTACCAGGTTAGTGAGGTTTTCTAGATTATTAACGCCCCACCGATTTTAAATCTTTCAATAATCTGTTGTCTTATAAGTACAGAACTCAACATCGTTAGACCTTAAAGATTTAGGTGGCAGTCTGTTATCATGTATGATCTAAGGAAAGGAAATTCAGGTTCGCGGCATACGAAAATAAATTTAAATAAAATTTGGCCAATTTGATTCCCAATCCAGTTATTTAAAAGTGGAATATTCTGTTGAACAGTAACCAAGAGATTGTTAGATATATTTAAGAACCATAAAGATCTGACTGAATTGATTAGAAATTTCAGTTAGTGTTAAGTTGTTGATACTCAAATCTAAAAATACGCAGTGAAGCTTCATTTTGTCAAAATAGTGTATAGGGTTAAATATGTTATATGGTTATTCCATATAGGGTAAAAGAACGGTAAGCCTGTCAGTGACAAATACCTGACCTTGGTAAATTTAATAGGGAGTTCGGATATATTAATCGTCAAGATAGGAATATGTGTTTTGAAAGATATAACTTGGTAATGAATTCAAGTGGTTATTATCAGTTTGAGTAAAAGCAACTGCCTAAAAACATTAAATACGTTCATCTCAATTGAACCTTGCAAGTATTATAAGGAGCAACTCGGTCAAATTGTAGTCCATTGAAATGACGGAAGGTATCGATGTAGACGATTGGGTTTAGATGTTAATACGTTCAACTCCCCAAACCATCAAAGTAAGTCTGACGGTTAATGAAGTCAACTTGATTATTGGGAAGAGATCGGACACGGTAAAACTAAGCTTCATCTAATACCCCCTTCCAAGGACCATGAGGTTAACTTGTGGATCAAGCAATAGCGATGCCAACCGAGGAGATCAATCAAAATTGCCAGTAGGTAGTGAGGTCAGATTATTGTTTTGGAGGGAGAGGGTTATCCAACAGCCCAAACCGTTGAAACAACCTAGAGGCCAGTTGTTCATTAATGATGTTGTGATAAAGATAAGCAAATATAGTTGATCTAAGATTGGAATACACCTGCGGGTATTAAAGTGGTCAACGTGATTGTGAAAAAGGGATAGAGTGTCCAATCGAGTAGGTACGAAATGTTCCTACACCAATGAAGACAAACTCATGCTTTGGAGGAAATTTCTGTCACTGAGGTGTCCATCAAAATACACCAGCAGAAAGTTGAATTGTAGGGCCTATTGATCTGAATGTAGATCTTGTTTATTTGTGTCAGTCAGCAAAATACACCCAGAGGGTAATGCAATTAGGTCCATTGTCATTAAGTAAAGTTCTTAAAGTTAGCCATGTCAGTGAATGTATTCCCAGGTAATGAAGGCAGATTATTATGGGACACATCTAGCCCTTCAATGTCACCCAGTTGTCAAAGACACCCAGTGACAACGTATCTAGTTGATTGGACTGAAGGTCTAACAATTTCAATTCAGGAAGATCACTGAAGATGGCATCGGACAAAGAGGTCAGTTTATTATGACGAAGAATCAGTTCTTTTAATCGAGTCATGTTAACAAAACCCCCTACAGACAGAGAAATCAGCCGATTGTCAGCAAGGTCTAACGTTTGTAACCAAGCGAGACCGTTAAAGACACCTACAGACAATGTGGTTAGTTTGTTAGATGTTAGAGTTAACTCAACTAACTCAGTCAGACTGTTAAAAACACCAACAGATAGAGAGATTAGCTTCCGGGCAAGGTCTAATGTTTTCATCTTACGAAGACCATCAAAGACACTTACATGCAATAAAGTTAACTCATTTGAGTATAGTGCTAATGTTTCTAATTGAACCAAGCCATCAAATACACCTGCTGGTAAGATGATGAATCTTGTTGTTGTGAAGGTCTAACGTTCTCAATCCAGCCAGATCACGAAAAAGAGCTCCAGGCAACGTGGTAAGTTCATTTGTTCTAAAGATAACTTGATTAACTGTGTTAGTCCATCAAAGATACCTTCAGGCAATGAGATCAGTTAATTGTGGTTCGAGGTGTAAGGATTGTCACTGAGTTCAAGTCAGCAAAAATACCCATAGGAACGAGGGCAACTTGATTACTGTTAGCTGTAGCTTTCTAAGGATACCAGCCCAGTAAAGACACCAGTGGGCATGATCGTAGCTGAGTAAAATCAAGGTGTAGGCTTTTGTTAATCCTACAGGGTAAAATAACCAAAATGCAGTGAAAAGAATCAGTATTGCCCAAGTCGAATACTGCCCAAAGTAAGGAAATCTGCGACTGCACTGGCAGAATAAAACATTTAAGATTAATCATCGCAAATGTAATCGTACGATTATGGGTCATAGACAATCTAAGCAAACAATGCAGTTAAAGATCTATTGCAGAGTTATTATTTTTTTGAGTCAAGATACAAAAGCAATCAATTGGGGCAATTGATATTCATTTCGGTTGATCTGCCGGCACCAAGGGTGGTAACCTCTAGAACTAAATCGTAATAAAGTAGTGTTGCCATATTGACAGGTTGGTAAAACCTTGGTTTGATCATAATTTCAAAGAGTGTGGGCAGTCCGAATGGAAGCGGTTAAGCTGCTTCGCCTCTGACATTACTTGGGTATAATAAATGCAGATTTGAATAAAATTAGCTTCATTTAACAAACATGCATGTTTTGGAATTCAAAGACAATGACACATATTGTTTTGACATCGTAGTTGAAACTACATGTTCTTAATATACAAGTATGAAATTGCTATCATTACCTGGATGCAACAAATGTATTAAGATTGCATTTCCGTCCTCTGTATAAAGGTCTATTCGGCAATTAATGTTTGATTGGTAAAAAACGTCATCTTTTTCGCCTTTTGAATGATTTTCTGCTGACAATAGAGACATTTCAGAGCTGCTATTGGCCTCTACATGGTGGGGCGGCAACGGACCTTTTTTCTACAGCAATAATGTATCTCATGATACACGAGACAAGCGTGGTGTAAAGGAATATGAGGACATTTAACTAGTTAGTCTTTTCCTTTCTTACTTATCCCTACTTCAACGTGCTTTAAAAAAAATACCGGTGACACACTATCTTTGTGAATACCTTTGCACGACTGCTCATATCCAGTGGTGTTGGCGGCTATGAGAACAAGTGCATTGATCCAGTACCTTCGTAGAGGCTAGTTGTCCATGGTAACCGGACCAACCGTCATGGATGTACTCTGTTGCATGCTCGCCTTGCATACAGTCTGTATAAAAACGTTCATAGGGTCGGTCAATTACAATAGGAAGTCATTGCACGCCAGTGCTTAATATATTAATTAATCCTTAAAGGTGCGTATTCCGATGTCTTTGGGACTCCCCAGACTTACCGGAAGTAGTATGGATTGATATCAGATGAAAGGCGTATTTTTCTCATTGTCGCATGATTTCAGCTTTCAGAATCACATTTATTTCCTCAAACTTCTATATCGCCTCCCCCTTCACCTCTACCTGTTTTCTATTGTTACTTTTTTTGCTAAGCAAACCACTACCGTTTTAGTGGTTAACCCTCCATATGCACCCGTAGTGCATAAGGGCGTTGCACTCTGCCTTATTGCCGTCCTCGCCTACAAACGCCCGTGTTTTCCCACGGTATTTGACGGGAGTCTGGCAAGTACCAGGCTCTTCCTCTCAAGTAGAGAACACAGTAAACATTAATCGGAACAAAGCGGCCTTTAAGTAAAACCGGGGTTTGGTTACTTGTTGACATCGTTTTCAGCTTTTTTCCTCCAAATACGATACTGACCTATGGGTGTAAGCAAACGGAAATAACCATTTTTTACAAGTTGAATGAGGTTCAAAATGTTCAATATTATACGAACTTTTCATTAATAATGTGAAATATTTGCCCATCTTCAAGCTAATGGAGGGTGACTATAAAACAAAGACCCAAGACCCCAAAGACCCACCCCAAGACCCCCCTCAATGATAATTAAAACAAAGAGCCCCTCAACATAAAACAAAGACCCATACATATTAAAACAAAGACCCCCTCAACTATAAAATACCCCAAAGACCCCTAACTATAAAACAAAGACCCCCTCAACTATAAAACAAGGACCCCCTCAACTATAAAAAAGACCCATCAACTATAAAACAACGACCCCCTCAACTATTAAACCAAGGGGACCCCCTCAACATAAAACAAAAGACCCCTCAACTATAAAACAAAGACCCCCTCAACTATAAAACAAAGGACCCCCTCAACTATAAATCAAAGGACCGCCCTCAACATAAAACACAGACCCCACCAATTCTGAATCCTGCAATTATCGTCACCATATACGTTGAAATAATTAACCCATTTTACTTCAAAAAAGAAATTCCTGCCAAAACCACCCTTCTTGTCTCCTTAATTTTAATTAGGGGATGGATTATTTATTATGGTAAATGTTAGGGTGATTTATTTGCAATGCCCGATATCAAGCGATACCACCCTTTCTCGTGATCTCTTCAAACTTTCTACTTCATGGTACCGTAACTATGAAAAAAGCTGCTGGATTTGGCGCCATTTGATTTTTTCTTTTTTTTTTTTCGATGATAGACGTATATGGTGCATTGGTAGTGTCAAGGATGTTTCAGAAATCAGCTCATAAATGTGATTGAATGCTATTATTTAAATGGGAAGTTCCACGCTAAAGGAACATAATTACAGTTTTAAAAAGTATTTGAAGAAAATTCTTGAAAAGCTGTGATCAGCTGCAAACAAAGCTTTTAATAGTTTGTGGTAGTTATCTAACAGTTTTTGAAAAAAACAGTAGGGTGTCGGTCCAACTTTAGATGTTTCCTCGCGGAGACGGCGTCGGCCTCTATAAGGCAACCTAAAAGCTGTTTTGCGCAATGACTCAGGGATTCATTTGCATAAACATAAAAACGCAGTGTTTGTACTCGACTCGTCAGCTCCGCTCCATGCATTACACAGCTGTGTGTACCATGATTTGGGGATCACCGTACCGGATGCGCCAAAACAGCTTGTTTGGCGCAATACTCAGGGAGCGAGCTTTGCATAATTACATAAACGCACGGTTTGTATGGACCTCGTCAGCTCCGCCCTTGCATACACAGCTGTGTGACACATGGATTTGGGGATCACTTACCGATTGCGGCAACACAGTACACACACACACACACGGTCATATCGTGTGGTCTGAGAAATTCTGACAGCGATGATCGTCGGCCATTGAGATGCAGTCATGGCTAGATTCCGTCACTGCAAAAAGCTGCACATTGACGATAAGGATATTTATGAAAATGGAGCATTTACATCTCAAAATATAAAACACGGATAAACGGATTTATCGCACAAAGAAATAAAAGAAAAAAAACGACTCTGCTCAGTGGACGTAGCCAGGATTTTGTTGACGAGGGGGCACAGATTTGTGGATGTAACGCCGGGATGTACCGACACGTGTATTGTTCCAAACAAACTAATTTTTCCCGGCTCGTCTTTGGGAATCCCCGATTTACAGGAAGTAGTATGGATTTTGATATCAGATGAAAAGGCCGTTATTTTCTCATTGTCGTCCTGAATTAGCTTTCAAATCCATTTCTTTCTCAAGATACAGACAAAAAACTACGTTTTAGTGGTTACCATCAAATTATCACAGTAGTGAATAGGGCGTTGCACTATGAATTATTGCGTCTACGAATAAAAACCGCAAGTGTGTTCCCCACGGTATTTTTGACGGGGAGTAGCTGCAAGTACCAGGCTTATATTCAAGTAGAAACACAATGGACAATATCGCGAACAAGCGGCTTTAAATAAAACGGGGTTGGTTACTTTGTTGACCAGCGTTTGTCAGCTTTTTTCCTCCAACTACGATTAATTCCTGTGTAGCAAACGAGTAAATAACATTATTTTACAAGTTGAATGGGTTCAAAATGTTCAATTATAGACGAACTTTCATTCATTAATTGTGAAATATTTGCCCATCTAGCTAAATGTAGGTGACTAGAAAACAAAGACCCAAGACCCAAAGACCCACGACCCCTCAAACTATAAAACAAAGACCCCCTCAACTATAAACCAAAGACCCCTCAAACTAAAACCAAAGACCCTCAACTATAAAACAAAAGAACCCCCTCAACTATAAAACAAGACCCTCCAACTATAAAACAAAGACCCCCTCAACTATAAAACAAAGACCCCTCAACTATAAAACAAAGACCCCCTCAACTATTTAAAACAAAGACCTCACTAAAAAACAAAGACCCCCCAAATATAAAACAAAGCCACCTCAAACTACTAAACAAAGACCCCCTCAACTATAAAACCAAACCCCCTAAAACATAATCAAAGACCCCTCAACATAAAACAAGACCCAACCCAATTCCAATTCTGAATCTTGCATTATTCTTCATTCATTATACGTTTGCATACTTACCCCTTTTACTTCAAAAATGGAAATTCCTGCAAACCCACCCTCTTGTCTCCTAATTTAATTATGGGATGGATTCATTTATTATTGACTAATGTTAGGGGGATTTATTGGCAATGCCCGATTATAAACCGATAACACCCTTTTCTCGTGATCGCTTCAAACTTTCTACTTCCTGGTACCGTAACTATGAAAAAAAAGCGTTGATTTGGCGCCTTCCATTTGATTTCTTTTTTTTTTTTCGATGCTAGACGATATGTGCATGGAGTGTCGAGGATGTTTCAGAAATCATCTCATAAATGTGACTGAATGGCATAATATTTAAATGGAAGCCACGCTAAAGTAAATAATTACAGTTTTAAAAGTATTGAAGAAATTCTGAAAAAAAGCGTGTTCAGCTGTAAACAAAGCTTATAGTTATGTGGTAGTATCTAACGTTTGGAAATAAAAAACAGTAGTGGTTCTGCCAACTTTAAGATGTTTACTCGCGGCGCGGCGTCGGCTATAAGGTCAACATAAAAGCCTGTTTTGGAGCAATATACTCAGGGATTCATGTGCATAATCCATAAAACGCACGGTTTGTACTGGGCCTCGTAGATCCGCTCAATGCATTTTTACACAGCTGTGTGTAACATGATTTGGGGATCACCTTCCCGGATTGCGCAAAAACAGCTGGTTTTGCGCAATACCAGGGGCATTGATAATACATAAAACGCACGTTTTGTACTCGACCTTGTCAGCTCCGCCAATGCATACACAGCTGTGGTGTAACATTGATTGGGGATCACTTACCGGATTGCGCCAAAACAGCTTACACACACTGTCATATCAGTGTGTGGTCCGAGAAATTCTGACAGCGATTGATCGTAGGCCATTGAGGAATTTCCCGTCATGGATGATTCAGTCACTGCAAAAAAGCTATGCACAGTGACGCTGAGGATAATGAAAATGGAGCATTTACATCTCAAACTAAACACGACTTAAACCGGATATTGCAAAGAAATTAAAAGAAAAAACGACTCTGCTCAGGGCGTAGCCAGGATTTTGTTGACGAGGGGGCACAGACTTGTGCTGTACCGCCGGGATGTACCGACACACGTGGATGTACCAACAAACAATTTTACCGGCACGCGTTTTACCGTCGCCTCCAAAATGCAAATCACAGCCAACGTACAGATAGAGATAGGTAGTTACTATATATCTAAAGGCCGCAGCCGAGATGCTTTCACCATGTAGCGCCAAATGCCCTGTTTGTCATTCGGTTGGGGATGTCAGAGATCCTGCTGGATGTCTAGAGCAATCAAATCAAGTATTAAAGGGGAGACGACCCATGTTGTGGCATGGTAACCTTCCAACATGTGACGTCTGAGACTAATTGGTCTCCAATCGCACGATGACAGTGAACGGCACATCGTGCACGGCGTTTGGGCAACAGAAGATGAAAATTGAGGGATATCTCCTATATTGTGCTTTGGTCTTGTCCCTCGCGCCAGGATTGTTTGTACTCGCATTAAGAAGCTTGGTGTAGGGTGGCCATCCAGTCTATCTGAGTGTTCTTCATGGTCCAGGTCTCAGATCATTATAACAGGATATCTAATACTCTCTAAACAGGCTCCAAAGAACTTTCAGTTGGTTGGAATTGGAGATACCGATGCCATAAGTGGTGTAGTTCAGTGCAGCGCATTTCAAGCTTGTCCTTTGCTGACAGGAAGTCTTTCTTGCTGTCGGCAACATAGGACCCTAGCTACTTGAAGTCCTTGACCTCTTTGAGTTGGCTCTATGCTGTGAAGATAGGTTGATGATCAGTCTTCCTCATTGACAGTCTATATTCATGCTTCTTGCATTTAGATGAGCCGCCTTGTCGTGCGGGCAGCATTCTCACGTGATGTTAGTAGATCTTGTGCACCACCAATATCAGATCAGCTGTTAGACGCCTATAGATATTCTGCGAGTCAAGGTCTGTGAGGGCTGACCCATGTAACGTCTGGAACGCTTGGGTTTTGATGGTGAGTCCTTTGTCGTTTATGATTGTCAAGACTCTGTCTGAGGATGTAATCAACACGATACAACGGAGATAGTGAGCAAAGAGTATCTCCTGGAGGATTCCAGTAGTTGTTCGCACTTCTTTGGGGCACAGCATGGTCTGCACAAAGCTATATGGGTATATCACACTGATGCATGGCCTGACCGGTTTTCATCTGGACACAGTAGCGAGTTGGCGAGGAATATGACAGCATTTACATCCTGTTAACACTGTCAAAGCCTTGGAAAATTACGAACACAAATTGAATGCTTGTCTCTTGGAATTCTCAACTCTTCTATGATCCTTCTGAGGGCAAGTATTGAGGAAGGTTGATATGCCTTGCGAAAACCGTTTGGTTCCGTCTGAGAAGGGATCTATGTGAGGAGTGATTATGTTGGCAGCATGGAGTGTAGATCTTAGAGGCCATTAGTGACAGGGTAAGTCCTCTGTAGTTTTGGGGTTGTGGAGGTCCGCTTTTCTTTGGAGTATACAGGAATGATGATGATGTTGAAAGGCGGCTGGTTTGTTCCCATGTAGGTGTTATTACAAAATTAAAAAGTTGATCATGGAATAGGGATTCTTCCCGGGATTACTGCAGGCATGTTGTCGGGACCAGGCTGTTCTTAGTGTATTGTTAAGTTTCTTCAGGCAGTTCTGAAGCTCCTCCATAGTGAAAGGTCCAGTCTGGATGGAAGGGTGTTGATATCGTGTGATTGAAGAAAGGGTCATCAAGGTTAGTGATTAGTCTGAACTGGCTTGCCAAGTAGAACTAAAGTACTGAAACCATGTGTCAAGGGCGCTCTTCAGTTGTTCAACCTTTGATTCTTATAGGGGGGTAGCCTTCTTATCGGTCAGCCCCCTCAAGGCCTCCCAGGATGCAGCATGCTTGTTTCAAGATGTAGGGCGTCACAGTGCTTCAGCTTGGACTAACCTGCTCCTCAAGCCACACATTGTAAGCGTCATCAAGTGCGGCCTTAGCAGCATCAGGGTTCTGCTGGAGCTTCGGGGTATTTAGTACGGTTGATTCTTGGCTGCAGACTTCAGTTTCTTCTCTGGCTTTGATGACTTTGTCGTTTGAGGCAAAAGGCAGGAAGTTAGTCTTTTCTTTCTTCTAGGTACCTCCCAATGCCATTTCTTGTGGCGGAAGTGAGGAAATTATATACTAGCGCTGGAGTTTTGTCTTTCAAGTATCACAAGAGTGTTGACCCTGTTATGTACCGATACCGATTACTGCTCACAAAGCTTGTATCCCCCACTACATTCCTCCAGTCTATTTGTTTTCATGGGACTCTCGGGAGGTGGTTATCTGAAGATAAACTTATCTGGCTCCTGCAAGAGACAATTATGTGATCAGACTTAAACAGCTTCAAAAGTGTTGTAGCTCTTGAGTTCTTAATGATGTTAATCCACTTCTTTCTGACCAGAATATAGTCCAGCTGGACAAGTTCTCATTTGGGCGTCGGTGTGTCCACGTCTACCTGAATGATTTTGGGAATTTGGTATTAGTGGCAACAAGGTTAAATTGTTCCATGAAGTCCTTATGTACATTCCTTTATGTTAGACTCGTTGTTGCAAGTGACAGCGCGTCGTCAGGCCCACGGCTTAGCGTGGTCATCTCCAGGGATGTACAGAAGATTATGGGCTGGAACTGTACTGGTGGCCGTGGAAAGGAAGTTCATGGTAAACCGTGCGAGAGACAGTGTCTTCTGGATAGTCGTTGGGGGGCTGTCACGCAAAGGACTGTTTTAGGATTGCCCGTCAGTGTAAGCCTCAAGATGCGCTCATTAAAGTTGAAAAGGTTGGCACATGACTGAGAGCCTTTGGTTGATAAAAGAAACCCCACACCTCTGTAGCTGCATTTCTCGGTTCTTCCATGCAGAGGCTTGTTGTAATAAGTGCATATCCATGGATATTCTCCGTAGTAGAGGTTCACTGTTCACAATGCAGTGTTCTTGTATGCAGATGCCATCGATATTCATACGTTGTGCTTCATGTACGAGTTTCTTCTTTCTTGGCTGTTGTTGCAAGTGTCTGGACATAAAATGTGCTAATGATGAAAGCATTTGCGTCTAACAAGTTGTCCATGCATTCTTTTGGTCAATATCAGGGTTGGGCCGTCCAGTAGGATTTGGACCAACCCATATGCAGATTGGTGACCATGTTGACTCCGAAGGCACAGACTTTAAATCAGGGGCTTGAACCCTGGTGCCGTTGTGTGAATTCATCTTGTCCATTAGCTAAATAGTAGCTGGGATGCGCCAGGTCTCCAGCACCCTTTTTCTGTTTGGGGAAGGTCCCTTAGCTTTGTATTTCACAGGTGACACTTGCAAGGAAGAGCATTCCCTTTTCTGTCAGGGATTGTCCCTTAGCCTTTTTTTCACACACACGAACCACCTACAAGCAGCAGTACTATTTCACCATAGTTGGTTTGACCTAAGGTAGTACTAGTATGACAATTAAGAAGTAACCCAACTTGTTATGAAACTTCTCTGTATTTCATCATGCACCCTCGCGTTCAAAACAACCGCGTACAGTTTTAGACAAAGGTACCGACCGGGGGGTACGAGGACGTTAGTACCGACGGACATGCAAGGTTGTGGGGGGGGGGGCGACGTCCCCTGGCTTACGCCACTGATTACGAGAATTTTCACATATATTTATAGTTGCGGGGGGTCTTGGTTTATAGTTGATAGGGGGGGGTCTTTGGGCTTATAAGCTGAGGGGGGTCCTGTTTATAGTTGAGGGGGGGTCTTTGTTTTATAGTTGAGGGGGGGCTTTGTTTTATAGTTTGGGTCTTGTTTTATAGTGCGGGGGTCTTTGTTTTATAGTTTAGGTGGTTTTTGTTTATATTTGAGGGGGTCTTGGTTTTATAGTGAGGGGGGGGTCTTTGTTTATAGTTGAGGGGTCTGTGTTTTTAGTTGAGGGGGGGTCTTGTTTTATAGTTGAGGGGGTGGGGGTCTTGTTTTATAGTTAGGTGGGTCCTTTGTTTTTCAGTTGAGGGGTCTTTGTTTTTATAGTTTGAAGGGGGTCTTTGTTTTATGTGTGAGGGGTCTTGTTTTATAGTTCGAGGGGGGTCTGTGTTTTATAGTTGAGGGGGGGTCTTTGTTTATAGTTAGGGGGGTCTTGTTTATAGTTGAAGGGGGGTCTTTTTATAGTTGAGGGGGTCTGGGTCTTGGGGGTCTTGGGTTTGTTTTCTAGTCACCCCCTTTCGATGAGGGGTCGATGCTCAACTTCAGTTGCACAAATCAAAATTGAAGAAATCAAAAACGTGCCAATACGGACATTTTATAAAAGGGTTATTTGCCAATTTTACTCGATTTGGCATAAATAGGGAATTCAAGAAGGAGACGATGAGAGGTGTTTTATTTTTAGATAGTCTTTAATTATGTTACGGTTGACCAAATTAGTTTGGGTAAATGTGGATTTGCTGGACCAATTAGCTTTAAATACTAAAGTGAATTTAATAGCGCTTTCAAAATGCACCAAAGCACTTTTATCACTAGAATACGTTTCAACTGCCATACAACGCCCCAGGCATACTCATCCTTGTGGTGTCAATGGACTATGTTCCACCCCATTTTGCACCTGGTGGAGAAGAAGCAAAGCGAAGCAAGCAAGGTGGTAAGTGCCTTCTAAGTTCACAAACACATGGCCTCCAAACCGGGACTTGAACCCACGCTCCTTGGGTCATAAGTCGGCGTTGGCTCCACCCATTGCACGTTCCCTCCAAATATTTAAGAAATTGCCTTTTAAGAGTTGTTTTATCATACGTCTTATAGCTGGCTAAAAAGTAAGCGGTTTTATATTTTAAACCATTTACGCTTTCAGTAAAACACTTCTATTCTATCAAATGGAACTGGCAAAGAATGGGATTTTAGGTTGACAAAATTTAGTGCGAGTTACTGAGCATCAGAACTGTTGTTCCATGAACACATTTTGATAACTGGCCAAACATTCTATTATTTTTTGTTTTACTCCCTGTCCACTGTAAGGAATCGCCCCGGCTCTTAAGGAGCATTACAGAATGTGTTAACGATGGATAGGTTTCTAATACTGAGCAGCAATAACTGGTACCGTTAATGAATTTTGTATGGGAAGGCCCTTGCGCGAAAAAAAATATTCACTTGGATGAGAGAAAGAGTTGCCAACTTTGGAGATAAACTGTTACAAGCGGAGAAGGATCGAACTTCGTGTGGTGATAGAGATCTCTTTCGAAACCTTTTTAAAGACGATGGGATTGGGATATACATTTTGGAAGCAGGATGGACCAAAGTTTTTCATACAGCATCCTGAATGAAACTTTAAAATGTATCAATATTTGAGAGAAAAAGTGAAGAACGTCTGTCATCCAAAACCACCTTCGCCTATATCTATCTTATGATGAAAAAGTGGATTAAAACACCAGGGCGTGCAAACAGTAAGTGTTTGGTGGAGAGAAAAGGACGTGAGGCTTCAAACCCTTTGGGTAAGGGATGGCGCTAATAATTGTCCATGCAGTTAGTGCAGCAGTTTTTATTAAGTAAGCTAAACTTGGCTTTATCGGCAAAACAAAATTAATACAGGATATTATCACGATGAAATGGATGGAAGAAAGAATTTCGAAAAAAATGCATGGAATTAAAGGTATTTCTCCGTATTTTGAACCAGTCTGTTCTTGTTGTGGATAACGCAGTTATAAGAGGTAAGAATGACAAATACGAGTTAAAACAAGGAAAAAAGCAACAGTGAAATTTACATTGTTTTTTCGAAGGAACGCAGAAACAAGAAGTGTGTTACGCAAGAGGATCACAACCAAGAAGAAATCTTAAGGTATTGACGACCCAGCCTACAAAACTGGACATGAATCGTTCGAATTCCACCATTAGGAATCCAAAAGAACATAATAGTGCCAAAATTAAGGATACCTCGTCAAAACAAAAGAATCAGCTTTCTGATGAGGCAGTGTAGTGTATAGCAATCCACATAAAAAAAACATAAAAATGTTGTTTTAACTGGCAGCTGGGACTCACAAACAGATAAAAAGACGTGTTATTTACAGTGATTTGCACGTTGAGAGTTCCGGACTGCCAGTTAAAACGGCTTTTTTTACCGTCATTTTTAACAGTGCAAGCAAGATTAAAAAAATCTGTAAACATTTTTGTATATATAATTTGAGTTATAAATAATCACATTTGTGATATTGACGTTGGTATTTTTTTTAAACAAGTGGAAATGCGATTCGGAACGATAGGTAAAATAATTCTAAATAAATAGCATGTTGATTTTAATAATTCAGAAAACCGAGACAACCCAAGAAACATTTTGGTTTCGTGGCCTATGCGCTTTCAAGCTCGTCCAATATAGAAAGCAACATTCCGGCCAAGGGAAAAAGACCGAGCTCGTGTTTTTTTGCGCTCATCTATTATAAGTCGATTAGAAAACGCGATTCTGATTTTTAAATGTATTTTAATCTCTGTAAAATTTTATTAACGCACTTCAGGTGCCCACAGTTTTCATTTTTCAAGAATCAAAACGAGGCCGGAGCTTATAAATGTGATCCTCCCTAATAAAAAGCCTAATCCGCACTTGTGTTTGCCTTGCATTAGAAAAAATCAGGATTTCGTAAGACTTCGTACTCGGTGTAGATGATATCCTCACTCCAAAGCTAAGCTAAAGCCTTATCTTGAACAATGGAACTGGCCAAAGAATGATTTTTAGGTTTGACAAAATTTAGTGCGAGTTACTGAGCAATCAAACTGCTGTTCACTGAACCATTCTTGTATAACTGGCCAACCTTCCTTATTTTTTTGTTTATTATTTTTTTTTTCCCTGGCCACTGTAATGCAATCGCCCGGCTCTTCAGAGCATTACAGAATGTGATTGTAAGATAAGACCTGCCTAGTGCATTTCGACCGGATAATCGCACGCGACCGTATGGGTCAGTGCAGGCAGCACGAGAGCCGGATGCTTCGAGTGGCTGCCTGCACTGACCCATAAGGTCAAGTGATATCATCCTGTCGAATGAACTGAGGCGTGGTCCTTATCCGTCATATACTTGAAGAAAACAATAGTATCAAATCATTACATTCACATTATAAATTAACGTATGTAATCTAATTTTTGAGATCGTTTTTTAAAATAAAATTCAAAACACTTCATACTCCACCCTGTCCAAAGTTTTATACGCTATAAATAGTGCCAAAAAGACCTTTCTGCAATTCATTGTTGATTAGTTTGTTTTGAAAAATCTGGAAGTGCGAGAAAACGCAGACCTCTCTAAGACACTTAGAGTGGCTAATTTTTCTCGCACCTCCCTGGCAGTTTCAAAACAAACCCTTAGTGATGAAACTCGTCAATGAAATTGAAAGAAAGATGCCTTTTTCGCACTGCCCTTAGTTTTTCCAAAACAAACCCATCAGTACGATTTGCTATAAATGCATAGAATTTCTTCTACCTCATTCCAATGCCCAACTGTGTTAGATGTGTTAAAGACCAACCCCGGGCAGACTGTATGTACAAAACATGACTGGTTTCTGCCTTGAAAACGATTTTATTTGTAATTTTGGTTTCTTGAAGTCACTTATTCTCATGGGTCCTACTATATATAGCAACATGATATAGTCCATTTCTCCTACCTCCGTGCAGTGATGTCATAATTGACGCGCTTGTACGCACGCGTCAATTTATGCCATCTTTGTGCGCGTGTAAAACGCCGTCGCTTTAAGCCAGCGCGTGCGGTTTACTGGTGCGCCCATTCAAATCTCGCGCTGAACAATCATGGCACAGAGGTAGGGAAGTTTCAGTATAGCAGCTAAACCTTCTGAAAGGCTTTCTAATTTGACAAATTATACCATACGGATTTTATATTTGAGATCAATATTTATTCAAACGATCGTCCTTTGAAGTACAAAAAAGCTTTGTTCTCGTAATGTACGCGTTTCGAAAGAAACCGTACAAAAATCACATTATTTGGATGGTCCCTTCGCATGTTGAATTCAACGATACTTAAACGAGAAACCATATTTTTTTTCAACACTAATAATTTTTCAGTTAGACTGACCCCATAGATTGTAGATTCTAAGTTCGTAGAGGTTATATATACATGCAGGTATGTTTTACTTGATGTTGAGCAGTAAGGCGATATCAAATGATTGACGTATTTCTAGTAGCTAACAGGCGGTTGTGACTTGTGGTGACCCGCGTGCTTATCTGATGACCCGTGCATTTATCTATGCCCCGTGCATTATCTGAACAGAGCCCATTGCATTCTTGAAAAATATGCACGCTGAAAACATAGATAATCTAACACGAGAATTCTCTCGATGGGATAGTGTTTCTAATACTGAGCAGCAAATTAACTGTTACCGTTAAGTGATTTTTGTATGGGAAGGCCATTGCCGGAAAACTATTCCCTTTTATGAGAGAAAACCTGTTACAAAAGCGATGAGAGAGGATCTGAAACTCTGTGTGATAGAGGCATTTCTTTCGAAACTTTTAAAGACGATGGGATATAATTTTGGAGCAGGATGGACAAAGTTTTTCATACATCTCCTGAAATGTCATCATATTTGAGAAAAGTGAAGAACGTCTTTCAATCAAACCACCTTCGGTATATATCTATCTAATGAAACGTGGATCAACACCCATTCGTGTAACAGTAGTGTTTGGTGGAGAGAACGAGGAAGTGAGGCTTCAAACCCTTTGGGTAAGGGCGGCGCTTAATATTGTCCATGTAGTTAGTGCAGAAGGTTTTATTAAGTAAGCTAAACTTTTCTTACGGCAAAAATATACCAGGATATTATCACCGTGAATGGATGGAAAGATTTCGAGCAATGCATGGATTTAAGGTGTCAATATTCTGAACCAGTCTGTTATTGTTATGGATAACGCCAGTTAGAATAATAGTGTAAAGAATGACAAAATACCGACGTTAAACAAGGAAAAATGCACAGTGACCACACCAAAATTTACATTTGTTTTTTCGACGAACTCCAGAAACATAAGTGTGTTTACGTCAATTAGGATCACAACCAAGAATGCTGAAGTATTGACTGACCTACCTCAAAACATGGACTGGATCGATTCGAATCCACCATTAGAATCCAAAAGAACTATAGTGCCAAAGTAAGGGATACTTACTTTCGTCAACACAAGAATTCAGCTTTTCTGACTTAGGCAGTGTATCGCATCCCACTAAAAACATAAAATGGTTGTTTAAACTGGCAGCTGGGACTCTAAACATATAAAAGGACGTTTTATTTACAGGTGTTGCAAGTTGAGAGTTCCGATTAGCCATTAAAACGGCGTTTTTTTACGTCTTTTTAAAACGTGCAAGCAAGATTTAAAACATAATACTGTCAGACACGTCCTCGACATCCACATTGGCCAAGATGGTCACATGTGTGATATTGACGTTGAGTATTATTTTAAACTAAGTGGAGATGCTGATTCCGAACTATAGGTATAAATTTTCTACATAAATACATGTTGATTTTAATAAGTCAGAAAAACGTGAACAACCATAAACAGTTTGGTTCGTGGCCTATGCGCTTCAAGCTCGTTCCAATAGAAATCACCTTTCCGGCCCAATGGAAAGACACGAGCTCGCTGTTCATTTTGCGCTCATCTATTCTAAGTCGATAGAAAACGAATTCTTATTTTAAATGTATTTTTCATCCTCTGTAAAATTTTAACGCACTTCAGGGCAACATTTTCATTCAAGGACAAAACGAGGAGAAAGAAGATCAATAAAATGAGATCCTACTTATAAAAGCCTATCCGCAAGCTTTGTGTTTTGCTTGCCATTAGAAATCAGGATTTCGTAAGACTTCGTACTCGGTGTAGATGATATCCTCACTAAAAGCTAAAGCCTTATCTGATTACAGAATTGCGGCCCAAGATGAAATTTGCCTTTCAGAGCCAAAATATTGTCGGAAGAAAACAAATATATATTTATGTATAAGTATATTTATATATATTAGGATGCAAATAAAACAAACACAACCCACTTTCATCTCGATGAGGAAAATGTCTTGAGGATGAACTGATTATTTGATTGCCTGATCATAGTAACGTTCCCCCACTAAGATTTGATTGGTGACCAGCATTGAAAAAACGTAACCGGTTGAAATGACCACAAAAACCTTACCAGTGAAGTAAGGTATAGGTTCTGTATAAAAAACAAAAAGTCGAATCATGTTGTTTTTAAAAGTCTAATCGTACTGTGTTTGTCTTAATTCTGTCCTTTTCTGCTGCTGCTGCATTTTAACTCAGATCTTGTTGATTATTTTTAGACATTTGGCAAAGTTTTTTCACACCAAGTGCAGGCGGAAGTAACGGGTATTGATTGAAAATAGAAGAAGAAAAAGATATATTATGTTCATTAATGTAGAAGGGGAAAATCTAACCCTTACGCATACAAATTCACCAATCTTCTATTTAAATGATATGTTCCATTTCAAGAATGCATAACGCAGCAATAGAAATGGTTAATTCGATAACGCCTGCAGCTCGTGCTTAAGAAACGAATCACCAGCATCATCAATCAGCGCGTGATATTTCTAGAACTGTACAAACATCTTAACGGAATAATAATTTGGTGTACCACTTTTTTTTTGTATGGTATATAATTCTGAAGGCACTCAAAATAACTGCGTATTGTTAACACGAAATCACCTGTATAGTTAAACTACCGAGGACCTTGTTAACATACTTTAGTGCCAAGGTGATTCTACAGCAACTAAAATCAAGAATTGTTATCTCATAACTAAGCATAGCACAATTTTCTTATTTGCAATGGAACAATGCATTTTTTTTGTTGGTGTACATGATTTTGTTTTTTAAATATCTGTCAAAAACGTTCATTAATGGAGTCAAAGTGTCAATTTTGGTGCCAAAAAATGCTAAAAATAATAGCAAATTTAACCATACTCAGCTTATAGAGACATATAACGGCAGTTATTGCTACAGTGACGTAATGTTGGGGTAGGGAAGCTCTATAATAGTCTCGACCCCAAAAGGTCAAGTTAGGCAAAGGTAAAAATCTACAAACAAGCCCCGATTGAGCTGAAATATAATACTTGCACCATTTCACCATTTGGTCCGTAATTAGAGGTCAAATATAACAATTGTCACATAAGACTATTGGATAATTAATTGCTTATCAGCAATTACATACTAAAATGTCAAATGCAGGGCAAATATGCTTTTTCTGTTATGGAGGTCATGACAACATGCAGACCCATCTCGTCAAAATCGGCACTTGCTCTGAAAAATTACCCCCAGGATTCCCTTTGAACGTTATGACCGATAGGTCAGGAAACTAACGACCATAACTATACCTTCTTTAATCTCGCCAGATGAATAATTTGGTGAGGTTTTCAAAACATAGACTTGTTTTACTTTTGATCCCTGTACAAATATTTAACCACTATTTTTTACATGTTTGTCCATTTTCGATTTTCTAGACTTTTTTCGTTGCTTTTTTTATTTGAGGTCAAAAAACAAATTTCTTGCCTAGCAGGTTACATACACGTCTAGCTTTCATTCTTGATCTGCTCTCCAAAATTTGGCACATTTATGCGTTCAACTAAAATGTTTTGATGAGAGTCCGTATGGCGAGATTTATATCATTCACAATAACCCTGGGTTCTTGCTACGATCGCAAAACACCAGAAAGATGCAGAGAAGATTATCCGGGGTGGGGGGGGGGTATGTAGAGATTACACCAGAGCTCGAAAAGGAGTCCCGTTATGAAGCTTAACAAAATCATCTCACAGAAATTGCAAGGAGAAATCATGCATAACTGGGAAGGGGGCAACACTCTTAATAAAGGAAGAATCAGAGAAGCAATCTGGATACGTAGAAGGGGAACAAAACTATGAACCGTGACGTTGTCAGTATACCTAAACCTGTAATGATTCACTGCTTAGAACATCGTCACCCGCGGTAATGAGAGTACTACAATTTCACCATATTTGGTCAGTTCAAGATTCATATCTGGGTGTACTCTTCCGATTTGGTGTGAGATGTCATGTGGGCCGATTAAAAGAGCATGTCTTTGAAAATGTAGCTTCGTTTTTCTGTCAAATGCTACATTACCAACTTAGTCATATAATCCTGACCCAATGCTCATATGGGGTGTACACAGATTGGGGTTAAGGTTAGAGGGCCATTCTAATTCTCATCCTCAATTCAGAATTTGTGTAGCATACAAATGTTAAAACCATTTTCTGTCGCTATTAGGGGGCAGACACTGGTTCGAGAATTAGCCTTGTTAAGAGAATCGGTCCTGATAACATAACCAGCAGAGTTCCTGATGCAATGCGCCCACGATGTCTAGAGGGCTGCCAGATCTACCATGTTGCCTTACCAACCAGTCCTTACCAGGATCTGGAGGAGGGTTACCGTCATCACACTCCCCAAACCAACAAGCTTGTTGACAACCCTAAGAACTGCCCCCAATATCACTACTGTGTGTCTCCTGCAACTCCTTGAGAGTATGATCCTGCCCGGCCTGAGCCCGTCGTCGAACCCCGTCTTCCTGAACTAACCACAGGATTTCGCCATGGCCTGAGCACTGTCCACCAGATTGAAAAACTAAACCCACAAATGACATTGATGAAAGCTTTGAAAACCGCCGTAAGGGCAGGCGCAATCTTGGTGGACCTTACTGCAGCATATATGACACCGTGTGGCACCAGGGCCTGACACTCAAGCTTCTCGGGACCATCCCTGATCGTCACCCTTGTACAATTCATATGTACATGCTTGCAACCGTAGCTTTATTCTCCAGACCAGTGATGGGCAGAGTAGTCCGTCTGCAACAAATCGTCTGAGGAACGGTGTCACCACAAGGATCTGTATTGGCTCCTAGCTGTTCCACTTGTATATCACGATATCCCTCAACAACGTCTAGCAATAATGGCTACGCCGACGATCTCTTGCCCGCCTCCACTCGGACAGCACCTGGACAGAAGTAGAAAGCACACTTACTACAGACATG
>JAMKCH010029497.1:0-16590 GCA_023653785.1 Ophioderma brevispina
CCCTAACTTTCCACCGCGGCAACTATGACCGCACCGACCGCAACCCGCCTACCCATACACCATCACCTATCCCCTCCACAAAAAAAAAAAAAACAAAAAAAATAAAATACAACAACCCCCGTGACCGCGATAATAGCACAAAACCGCATCTTCGACCACGGCACTTTGACCGCGCCGACCGCAACTCACCTAACCATAGACTCCTAATCTCAACAATAACCACACATAAACCGAATCTAAACCCCAACAGACACCAACCAACACCAATTATGTTGAGATGTTACCTCTTATACCAATTTCCCACGCAGTTAAGAGAAGTTTGTCACGCCAAACGCTGTCGAATGCCTTTTTAAAATCAGGAAGGCCAAATAGGTAGATTTCCCTTCAAATTTTCTGATTGATGTGAGCTTTGAGTAGAAATATGATCTTCACAACGTCTATCTGGACGGAAACCCCCTTGAATTTCGGAGAGAATGTTATTAGCTTCTAAAAAGTTTGTGATCTTTTTGTAATCGACTCTTAGTGTAAATCTTAGCAACACACGAATTTAAGGTAATACCCCTGTAAGTATTCAAGTCAGATTTATCACCTTTTTTGTGAATAGGAATTATACACCCATTGCATTCGTCAGGGATCGATTCAATTTCAACGAAGATTTTAAAGATTTGGAACAGAGAATTGTGAACTGCATTACCACCGTTTTTAATTAGTTCATTCGTGATTTGGTCTAAGCCCGGAGATTTGTTGTTTTTAGACTGTGAGATAGCCTCAATTATGTCGTTGGTAGTTTTAACACCAGTATCCGGGATTTGCAAGATGCTAGTGTTGTCCTTTTGTGTCGGCCCTCTTAATATTGACCAGAAATCTTTACAAGCCTTACCACCCTTTTGACTTATTTCAAGGATTTATCAACCCTTTTCTTCATCGCCTTTTCACGGATCAATTTCTTAACATATCTTTGTTTTGATCTGTAATCATCCCAAAGACTATCAGATGTGCCCTTATTGATATCTCCCGATTTCAGGTATTGACGATGAAGTTGATTTGACCGCCGCCTTTGTTGAATAGCTTGATCGATCTCTGAATCATACCACGGTTTCGAGTTGCCATTGTATTGACTCATGAGCTGCATATAACGCACATATGTACGTTGTGCTGGAGCAGCGCGATGGATTGTGTTGCAAAGAGGCTGCATAATGTGACGTCAGGCTTATCAACGAAAACAAAATGTCCGGCGTGTCGGCAATATTGTGTGATTTCTTACTTGTCAAAACTTCAAGAATTTACAATACCACTGAGTCCAGAAAAATTAATTCTAAGGACTTTTTAACCCAGTGGAGAGTCCATATATTGCACCAAGTGAGAAATTTGGAAGGTAATGTCTCAAAATGTTGGGTAAAATGAACTTTCTAAATTTTAGAAAGTTCTCACGGAATGGCCATAGCGTTACGAAAGTGCGAGACTAAGCTAGTAGGACGCCCTGATGAAAAATCTCCATAGCAACCCACCTTCGTTTTCCGGAGATATTTGAGATTTAAAGTTTCAACATTTGCATGCTTCGCTATGACGGACTGATACCGTTAATCTCTCGCGAGTACAATTTAGATATATTTTCGGAGTCTTCACCGACTACACCTTTCCGCAGCCGCCGTAAACACATCCATGGAAACCGATCAACCGCCCGGGGGGTTCTTGGATTTTGCTCGGACCCCATGCTCGTTTCTAAAAGAGGGCTATCTTCAAATGCTGGGCACGGGTAAATAACATTCAAATTAATCAAGTTCAGTCCCGCTAGGGGTCCAAATTCAGTTTTGATTTGTAACTGTTAAGGAGACAAATAGGAAAAAATAATCGAAACATATCAGCAAAATAACCTATGTGTATTTTTTCTTGCAGTAGTAACATGTCATTTTTCTTGTATGTTGGTGGCTATTTTAAATGTGTCTCTTTTTTCATGTGTTGAGAACATGTCCCGCAAGGGGTATATCTCACTGCAAATTACCTTCACTCTTCAATTCAATTTTCAATTGTTTAATCATAGAATATGCCTACGCAAAACAATGTAAATAATTTAGGTATAATGCATTACATGCACAAATTAATTGATCAATATTAATCAAAAATATTTTGCATACAAGTACAGGATGTTTATCATACATTATAAGTGTAATTCAAAAGATATATAATGGATAATCCTGTGAAATATGTAAAAAAAGCACAGTAAGGATGTACTGCTGTACCGTTAGTTGTATATTTTTACTTGAACACTATTATACTTTCACCAAAGCTGGTCCAATTAGGGGCCGGGTATATTTTACTGAAAATGGTCCTGTTAGAGGTCACTTTCAGAACCCCTGGAACGAGCATTGGTGCCCAACGAAAATCCAAGATCCCCCCCCCCCCCCCCCGTTCCAACTTTCAAATTTAGTCAAACTATCATCCTTGATTTTTCACACTGGGCAGGCTTGGGCAGTAAAGCGAAAACGCATAACGTGTACCTTAACTTCGTATAAACGAAAAAACCAAATACACACTGGATACCAGCCTAACCTGTTGTCCATATGCAATAGATTTTAACACTTTTAACGTGTTCTGACATAGGGTTTGCAATATTTCTAACTCTAAGATTGCTCGCTATCATCGATTGCGGCAGAAGGATTGTGATCAAAGGGTGGTTTTGAATCCCTTCCTTTTTGTGCGGGTGAATGGATAACCAGATTAAAATCGGATTGGGCGGGAAGTCGTTGTGGTCAAGGGGGTGAAACGCATTCAAACCAGTCGTCGTGCTGGGCGCTGACATTTTTGAATATTGCATGGAATAATTATCAGTTTGGGTGCTTGTATACACACATAATGTCAATTCGATACAAACAATCCGCCAAAATATCAGTTGTTGGATGTTGGGTGCTATTGGGGGTGGTTAAATTTTGTCCTACCCATGGCCACACAACGAATGAAATGACACATCAGTCGTCGTGATTTAAGATAAACCCCTCAATGAATACATTTTTTCACCTAAGCGCCGCATGCATATGAGAAAAAAAAGAGTATCTGAGTACAATGATCCAGGTACACTATTATTTACACCACCACCTGGCCACCTGAACACTACATTAATTTGTATCACTACCGATTAAGTGTATATGCAAAGCGTTAAGCGGCACCCACAGTATGTGGAAGAGCGGAGGCAGCCATTGCTTTCTATTGTTGGTACTCTAAAGTTTTCTTTGTGGTCGGCAAAACATGCGAGACGGTGAATTTCTAAAGATTACGTTAACGTTTTGCCTCTCTATCTATATAGAACCTCTTGGTTGTGGTTCCTTCTTATCTCTTTCCTCCATGCAGGAACAAGCCATGGGTAGTGTATTTGCTTTCCTATCGTTAGTGAAAAGCTATGAATAGCCTGGGCCATGTTTTAAAACAGGCATGAACTCATTATTGATTTTTGTAGTCCCCCCCGTTAACACATAAGGGACGCACCATTAGATATCCCATGGGGGGATAGGAAGTTTTGAGAAAAAAAAATTCACCCTTAGAGTGTGAAAGAAAAACTTCCACCCTTAGAGTGTGAAAGAAAAAAAAATTCACCTTAGAGACTGTGAAAGAAAAAAAAAATCATTCAGAGAGGAGACAAGAAAAAAAAATTCACCATTTATATGTTGTAAAAAAAAAAAAAAAAAAAAATCACCCGGCCACAGAGGGGACAAAAAAAAAAAAAATCACCCTTTATCATTGGGCTTCGGTATATGCTAAGTTATCCTGTAGGAATCTGCCTTTTTGCCCAAATTTCCTGCTAATTTTTAGATATTTAAACCAAAAGTTTGCAAAACCTTAGCTCAGTCACGGACCATCGGACCCAGTTTTTATGCAATTGTTTGCGCAATCTTGTACCTATTCAAACCAGAGTGAAGCTGTAGTGCGTGGCACATACATTATCTCAACCCTTGATGCAGTAGGACCCAGCAGGAGGATATGAGCATTGATAAACCGCCTGCTATCATCAATAGAGAATGAAGCATTGATGAACTACCTGCTATCAGCATTAGATATGGGTATTGATGCACTACCTGCTATCAGCAGTATATATGGGTATTTATTGACTACTGCTATCAGCAGTAGTATGGGTATTGATGAACTACCGCTTTCATTATAGATATGAGTATTGGGATACGACTGCTGTCATCAGTAGATTGGGGATTGGTGAACTAACCTGGATTCACAGTAGATATGGGCATTGATAAGGTCAAGAAGGTGAATTGACCTTTCTGTTCTTTATTTATAGTCCATGCTTTTTAAGAAAAAAATATCATTTATAATTTCATCTCTTATAATAGTCGGCTTGTGAAAAAATTCTTTAGGCCTTCAATAAATATTTAAGTTTACTTTTAGAATTTAATAAAAATTCTAAGTAAATTTTGACAGTTTTTTTTCCTTTTGAGAAGCAGTAGGTGTACGAGGATTATGTGCTTCACAGGCAATTATTTAGTGAAGTACACGACAAGTTACACGGTTTGTTTTTTCTCAAATCTTTATGAATGATCTACATTATTCTATGTTATATTGAACAACAGATCTGTAGGAGTTTGGTAGTGTGCTAGGTAGTTTCAAAAATCATGGCAGTTTACAATCCGTGTGCGCGGTGGAACGGTCGTTTACGTTCCAAGTGGAATCCACTAGTTTACATTGCACAGGCTAGGGAACTCAGAGGGGGTTTTAACAAGCCATAATGCATTGTTTGTGCCATACAGTACTGTTGCTAAAAATGTCAGTACTAGAGATTAAAAATATAAAAGGTGTTCAAGAAGTGTAAGGACCCAAACAATTTCATTATTATGACCAAACAGTTGGAGTAACCAACGGGGGGCAGGCCGACAACTAAAATGGGGAACGGAGGAAGCTAAAAAAAATTGGGGACGAGAAGAAGGGGAAGAAGGGGGCAAACAAATGGTGTCTACCCGGCGAGCGAATGCGAGCCGGAAAAAAATGGGGAAGGATTCTAAGTCTTGCCCCCTCGGAGGCTCAGGTCTGGTTAAGCCCCTGGAAAACATTTTCCTTAAGGCTTGACTCGGAGATTTCCCGATGGAGGGCGCACTCAATTTCAAACAAATAGTGATTTTTTGGCAATATACATAATGGCATTATGCTTGTCCATCTACTAATCCCTGTGTAAAATAACTAAGCTCAAATCGAAGTCCTTCATATAGAAAATCACAACTTGTAGTGGTGCTTGGGTACAAACACACATATGGTGACTCACACGAGCACGCAAGCACACACGTGCGAGCACAACCCCAGTGCAAGCCTTTAACCCTATAGGCAATAACAAACCAATTTGATAAGCTAATTACATTATAAAACCCCAAGTAAGAATAACCAATCAGAGGCATGGCAAGAAAATCATAATAGTACCGTACATACAAATGTCAATTTTGATTGGTCACTCATACGAGTATATCATGCAATGAGCCAATCAAAGACATTGTAAGAAAGGTGGTAGTCCTCAATGGATTAAGAAATGATTCTTGGAAAATATGACACTGACACAACTATATGTGTAAAGCAGAATATGTATTTTATATATCAATCTGAAAAATCCTTATTATACCCAATATATTAAAAAATAGTTTTTTGTCTTAAATGTTACAACCCTGTACATATGAAGAATATAAAATTCATGGTGGAAAAATAAAGTAATTTTCCTCAATATCTTTCTTCACTACATGCTTAAATATAAAATTTTATTTAACCTTAAAGAATCATTCAATATCAAATATAACTGTTGTATTTTGAAAATATTTTCGTGGGAGAATTCAATTTACATGATTACAATATATACATGTATACCATTAAAGGCATTATCAGTGATTTGCTAAATCAGAAAATCAAAAAAATCAAAAATCAGATTTTTGCTTTTTTGTAACAAGTGTAGGTATCCTAACATACCCTGCAAGTGATTAATCTTGAAACAACTTGGTAAGGACAAATCAGACATTTCAGTCATTACTGTCCGTACGGACACTTACTACAACCCACAATTGAATGGGGATTCATATCATTAACAATGCTGTTTTAGTCTTTTCTGTTTTTCAGTTGGAAATATAACTTATGAGAGTCCTACAGACTTATTCTTCACTTTTAAAGGGGCATTTCGTGATCCACATCAGCCTCATCCCCCCGACTTGTCTAAAAAAAATTGAGATTTTTATATCATCTGAACCGTTAGCCTTAGTAATCCATGTGTACCAAATCTGACGTGCGAATTCGGTCGTATCTGTGAGAAATTCGCAATTTTGTATTTTCTGTCCATAAACGGACAGAAATTACAGCACGGTGGCCTATGGGACTGTGGGAAACAAGCATTTGCTCATAAGACGAAACCGCAAGATCGGGATCAACTCAAATTTTGTGATTAACATTTTCTCAAGGATATCTAGTGAACCATGAATAAAACAGAAGGTGCTGGAATCACGAAATGCACCTTTAAGCTATTTTTGCAAGTTTCAAATATTTTTTTATCCTTCGGGTGAATCACTGATAATGTCTTTAAATAATAAACCATGGTACTATCAAAGCCCAGCCACCTCACCATTATATAACAAAGATGAACTATCAAATTCTTTTACCTAAGTAGGCAATAATGCCATGAAAATAGCAAATTAGGCAGAAAAATATTCAACCAGATGAGTAGATGAATTAGGTATTCTGAAACTGTACAAATCACCTTACAAAATTGTATTCAAAGCAAAAAGTAGAAGACACACCAAAATATAAAGAAAATATTTCTTTAACATTTTTTAAAGGCTATGGTTGATTACTACATTGGGTACAGAATTTTAGTCAACCAGTTGCACGTCTGACGTAATTTGTAATTACATCTGCTGTAATTGGATATGCACTAGTAAGCTTAATTTAAAATAAGATATATGACCTATTTACAATCATTGCTTATTGAAACAGGAAGTTTACTTATGTGATTTATGATCTGTGTGTACAATCACATTACAAATTTTCAAATCATACTTTTTCAAACATGCCTCAGACAAACTCCACACTCAAAGCCAATCGTGGTTTGTGCCATGATAAATGACAGAAACTGAGTATGCACAAATGGCTGCCTGACAAAAGTTTTAATGCATTTCTTTACCTTGTGGAGTACTTCTTATGGGATGTATACTGCTAAAGACAAGCTGGTTCTCAAACAGGAGTCTTGCCCCACATTGCAATAAAAAATGAACCTTACCACGATAATGAACAGCAAGCTTTAATCCCCTGTTTAAACTGATTTGACCTTTGGTGACTGCTGAAGACCTCAAAATGACCTTTTTTTTAATACATCAAATATTGGCTTAAAGTTTCATGACCATACAATTTTAACCAATAACCTAATTTTTGATCAAACTCATCCCCAAATGACCTTTAACCTCTACCTACTTATGGTCACACCTTCCCTGCCACTTACTTATTGTTACCAAGTTTGGGTTGAATTGAAGCAATACTTTTTAAATTAGGACACTTGGCCGTATTACAAAACTAACAAACACTTAAAGCTACTATATCTATTTTGGCCTAATTTGACCCCGAAATGACATTTAATACTTGGTAGGTGCATGTCCTGTGGAACTTATACTGCGAATACTAGCCACAGCAAGTGTAGTGAATTTAATTTCAGGTCGATCGCCGATCAGTCAGCTATTTTTAGTATGCCAAGAGCCATGATCATTGATAGGAGTGCTCCGACTGGCTGGCTGTTAATGACGTCCAGTTCGTCCATCAAGGTTCATGGCAGGGCCTAAACTAAACTTACTAAATGCAATACTATAGCATACACAACCTTTGAAAGAATTACTTGCAATGTTTTCAGCACAAAGACATCTCATCAAGACATCTGGGATTTTGAAATATGACCTACTGGTTGGTCGATGTTTTTTGTGCTCAAGATCTTGAGTAAAATTTAACCAATCGGCGACGAGCTCATATCAAAATCCTCCAGACTTGTTGACTGAGTATTCGCAGTGTACTTGTCCGTTGGGCCACTCACCGGAAATAAGACAAAGTAACCTCCTTCCATCTCACCCAGTAATCATTATTACCAAGTTTGGTTTAAAAAAGAAGATGAAAATGGGGAACCTTTTGCAAGGGGGAAATAACAAACTTTAACCAAAATGCCTTTACATACATACACATATGCATGCATACAGAAAAGGTGATTTCTTAGTTTTCCCCTTGGCAAGACAAGAACTTGCTGCTCAATTTGCTGGTGAAGTGTAAACAACCTGACATCCACATAACTACAAAAGATGGGCATCATGTAACACTGCATTGAGTTGCCCATGCAGTGCGCAATGGTGAACAACAGATGTGTATTTGCTGGGGCAGGCACGTACCTATCTTGCTGTTGTTAACCACCTTGTGCCCTGTATAAACACTGCATATGGGTATTGTAGTGTGTTTAACCTTTTCCAGTGTTCTCCAGGAAAACATATACTAAATTGTGTATAAACATGCCTTTATGACATGACAGAAGGTACAATGTCATTTCAACACGACAAATGACAAAATAGACTGACAATGTACGAAAAAATATCCTGGAAGCACAGTTCTTTTTTTCAATGTCACTCAACAGTGAATTTCTTGGAAACCCATATTGCACACACCAAGAGTTCATCACATTACACGTCAAAAACGCCAAAGCAGGTGTTTGGAGTTAAATATAGCAACACACTACTATTTACTCTTGTTATTATTAATAACAAATTTTGATATTTTATATCAATGCTGGGTGTCAATGACCTTGTTTGCAATCTGTTGAAATCGGAGCCTTTTACATGCTACACTACCTTTTACTATTACACTTATATGATTAATACTATCAGGAGAAATGCAGCTAAATATTTAAATACTGCTATGCAGCTGGATTTTAAATGATCTAGAATGTGATATGATAGCTTAGTGGATGCCAAGATGATTGACTTCTCTCTAAAAGTGACAGGAGGAAATTTTTTTTGAGGATACAAATTTCTCTCAATTTGCACTTGATCGGTGGTAAAACAACCTACCAAGAACATTTTGAAGGTTTATTGGTCAAACAAGAAGAAAAGAAAACAAAAAACTAAGTTTTGAACTTGCCTGCTATCATAATCATCCCCATGCTTTGATTTTCTTTCGTAGACAACAGTAAATGCAAAATCAGCATCTTAATGACCTTATTACATAACAATGGCATATTTAGCTTATTCACTTCATGTGTGATCTAAAATATACAAATTGGTAAGTGTTCCAAATATGCACAAAACTCTGATTTGCAAAAAAACGGGGCGCTTGTTTCAGGAAATGTCCTCTTGTATCTTTAAAATTGAACAAAACCAAATAAATTACCATTTGCTAACATACAAATTGACCTTAATTAACCATCGCTTCTTGTGACTTGGTTACTGAAATTGGGTTTTACATGGGAATTCACCAAATGGTCTCCTTTTCAAAAGCAAATGTTTTACATTTACAAAAAAAGGTCTATTTTTTCTAATATCAATGAATACAGTATATTAACTCTTTCCATGCTGGGCAATTCTGTATAAGTTACAACACTTAAGTCAGTGGCATTGAAGATGGCTTCCCAAATATTTGCAAGTCATTTAAGGAGCCATCTAAAAAAAAACATAATTTGAATGTTTATAACAACAAAAATGAATGCTGAGTCGACTGTACCAGACATCCGCATGCAAAGAGTTGTAGTAACCAAATAATTGACCTGTATAATCAATAGGATACTACACTTACGGTTCGTCCATTAAGTGCCGATGGTTTTTCTTTAAAATTTGGAAGTACAAGTGGTGCCAACATTTTTCTTAAAAATAGAAAGATCCACTCATCAGAACCACCTTATTACAACCCCTTGAAGCTTTTTCTTTTAACTTTCATTCACAATTCATGCAAATCCTTGAAATCATTTAGATTGGATTGCACTGGCCATTTTGATATTTTAACAGCATAGTTCATCATTTTGTGTTATAACACACACTCTGAATTGTTCTTGAAAAAAAAAAAAAAAAAAAAATTTGCAAGTCATTTAAGGAGCCATCTAAAAAAAAACATAATTTGAATGTTTATAACAAAAAGAAATTGACAAAAATGAATGCTGAGTCGACTGTACCAGACATCCGCATGCAAAGAGTTGTAGTAACCAAATAATTGACCTGTATAATCAATACAGGCGCGGATCTAGGGAGGGGGCGGAGGGGGCGCGCGCCTCCCGGTAATTCTGCAAAATCTTGCAAAATCAGCCCATTTTGGACAATTTCAGCCTTTCAGCCCCCCGGTAATTTTGACGTTTTTCAAATCCTGGATCCGCTCCTGCAATAGGATACTACACTTACGGTTCGTCCATTAAGTGCCGATGGTTTTTCTTTAAAATTTGGAAGTACAAGTGGTGCCAACATTTTTCTTAAAAATAGAAAGATCCACTCATCAGAACCACCTTATTACAACCCCTTGAAGCTTTTTCTTTTAACTTTCATTCACAATTCATGCAAATCCTTGAAATCATTTAGATTGGATTGCACTGGCCATTTTGATATTTTAACAGCATAGTTCATCATTTTGTGTTATAACACACACTCTGAATTGTTCTTGATGTTGAGTAAGTTGTAGACATGGTTTTATTCATTTTTGAGGAACTAAAACTACCTTAGAGTCATTTGTTAATGATCTATGTCTTAAGGGGTTCCACTGGGGGGTGAGTGTATCTTTGATTGCCTATTTTAAGAAATCTAAACGCAGTTCTAATATAACATTATATTCCTACATGAGGCAGGACTTCAATGATCTTAAGCTTTTTGTTCTTTACCATAAAGGGATGTTAGCAATGTTTCCAGTTGTCTCAGATCTCAAGTACAGAGGTAAAAGTAATAAACGATGATATGAAAGTATTCAGATTTCTTCAGGGAAATCATGATTCCAAAAGACAGAGAACGCCTTCTTGCAAATGAAATTGAAAAACAAAATACAGAAACAGGCCTCAAGTCACAGATGTAGGTGCTTTCATTAGTATGCAATACTTCTAGGATATAACTGCTTTAACCTGAGCACTACCTGCCTTTCATACAGCATTTCTGATTGGCTAATTACATCATATATTCATTTCAATAACCAGTTGAAATGCAGCTTCCAATTAATTAAAGGTCCATGGCCCGATCGCTAATAGCCTCGTCCCCAGGGACCCCAGAATGTACCGGAAGTGGTCAAAATTTTGGTATCAGAAGAAAGCTACTATTTTTCTCATTTACCCTGTGAAATCTTAGGGCTAAAGGATGTTTGGTTTGAATGTTATGAGCGGAAATGTGCCCCTTTTTGGTCGACCAATATTAATTTTACGAAGTACTCTATGGGGATTGCAAAATCACGTTTTTAGCTCTCGCATCAATACGGGTTGAAATATCGGCGCAAAACTTTACAGGTGGGGTTTTGGGGTCAAGGCCATTCTATCAAGATGAAAAACTTAAAGACTTAAATCGGGCCATCCCCCTTTAAGTCCCTAGCAATCTTTATCCCTACCACCATTCTTACCTGATGATGTTACTGATTGGCTAAAAAATCATTTAAGTTCCATTGTGACCATAGTGTTCATGTGGTTAATATATGTGACAGGTGGGTTAACACACTTAAAGGGCCATGATCCAATTGCTAATAGCCAGAACCCCAGATTTTACTGTAAGTGGTCACAATTTTGGTATCTGTAGAAAGCTACCATTTGTGAAATCTTAGGGCTAAAGGATGTTTAGTTTGGATAAAAAAAAAAAAAAAAAAAATCATTACTTGCATACCTGCGAGTTTCAAAAGAATTGGACGAGACATGAGAGACTAGTTTATGAGAGAACATTGGGTTTCCTACTCTAATTTGCTACGTGATGACAATAGCCTATATTATAGGCTAAAAATCATTTAAGTTCCATTGTGACCATAGTGTTCATGTGGTTAATATATGTGACAGGTGGGTTAACACACTTAAAGGGCCATGATCCAATTGCTAATAGCCAGAACCCCAGATTTTACTGTAAGTGGTCACAATTTTGGTATCTGTAGAAAGCTACCATTTGTGAAATCTTAGGGCTAAAGGATGTTTAGTTTGGATGTTATGAGCGAAAATGTGCCCCATTTGGGTCAATCCATATTAATTTTACAAAGTACTCTATGGGGATTACAAAATCACATTTTTAGCTCTCACATCAAAAGGGGGCGAAATATCGGCGCAAAACTATGGGGTTTTGGGGTGAAGGTCATTCTATCAAGATGAAAACTTGATATACTTAAATCGGGCCATCCCCCTTTAAAACACATCATCAAATTTCAACTTCTATACATACACTACCTGATTGATAGGGCGGCATGATTATGATGCAATAGAACACTCAGGCCAAAGTCATGAATTGCTCAATTAAGATGCACTGGGCACAAAAAGATCTAAAAACAATAAAATGCATAATACAACTGAGTATAAAAGCTCATGACTTTGCAAATAAACAGTGCTGGAAAAAATGCCAAATTTCCCAGGAAGCCAATCAAAATTTTCCCCCAAGATCACAAAATTTCCCTTCAATTCTTATGTATTTCTTTATTTACATGACAAAAATTTCCCTCCAAATAGGAAAATTTCCCGGGAACCATGTTCCCAGTTCCCGCACGATTTCCAGGTTTGCAAATAAATAAGCTAGGAATGTGGTTGTTTCTGTAATAGCAACCTTCATTACTGGGCAAATTGATAATGATAATATTCACTTTTCAAATTTGCCTCTCTTTGGCGTCAGGTTTTATTTTGTGATATGATGAGCAGATCGGCGGTGTGGCATTTGATTTGCAACCACTGCACACACTAATCAGTATTTGATGGCTGTAGGCAGACAGGACAGGAGAAAATTCTCAGGGGTTTGTCAGATGATTTTGTCCTTGATTGTTGCTCTAAGGTGAAATCAGAGCCCCATCAGTGAAGTGTTTGGAATTGACCTGTGCTATTTTGGGGAGTGGTTTATCTAGTTTTCCGATATATACTATTGATTCAAAATGGATTGCCATGTACACCGGTGTGCCTGGACCTTGACCAGCATTCTATGGAAAACATAGGCAGTTCAATACTATGCATATCAAAATAAATGCAACAAAATATTATTCCTAATTTTGTGAAGATTGCATTAGGTTACATCAAAGCAACTAGTAGCACCTTAAGGTGCTTGTCTTCCGATTTTGTCTATTGTGTTTTCTACTTGATATGAGAGCCTGGCACTTGCATACACTCACCTCCAAGCAGTTTTTATGGTAGAAGCGATGATGCATATTGCAACGTCTCATTCACTACGGTGCTTATATTGATGCTTAACAAATTTTAATCTGCAGGTTTTTGTGTCTAACCTGGGGAAAAAAGTGGATTTGAAGGCTGAAATTTTGACAATGAGAAACATACCGTCTCTCATTTGATACCAAAATTGATACTTCTACCGTAGTTCCAAGAGTTCACTAAGCCAGAGATCTCTTTCCAATGACAGGTCATTTATTCACATACAGTCAGAGTTGGCTAAAAATACCATCATGGCTGAATTCAGCCCTGAGCCAAGCACTCAGACACTGCAATAATTAGTGTATTTAGTGATGTTGCAAAAAATCAGTTAACAAGAAGCAGATCAAAGTTAATAATCACAACTAACCATCATCTTTTGTAGAATCCCATACCCCTAAACATGGTCTCCATTCCCATTTTTGTTGCATTTACTTTGATATGCCTTTTTAATTACTTGATCCTGAGCCTTACTTGCCCCAATGTACAATAATTATTCCGCTAAACCTGATTGTATGTGAATAAATGACATATTGGAATGAGGTAATATGCGATTTTAAGGTGCTAATTTTTGGTGCGTTTATTTTGATACGCACTGTACAGCAGACACACACACACACACATTCTCTCCCTCTCACAGCACTGTTGAAGTGGTAATAGTTAAAACAATATTCTATGGATATTTACAATCTAGTAGAATCGTATAATATCTTAACAGCATGATATAACAACCAAAAATACCCCTACACACCGAGCGTGGGAAAATCAATAACTAAGGGTAAACCAATCAGAACTGGTCTTTACATATTATTATATGAAAAACAAAAAAAAAAATATGAATCTTCCTCTGTAACCGCCTCTTTTTAATACTGCCAGTATTCAAAATCGGTGAACAGTATTTTATGATAAAACCGGTGCTTTAGTGTTGTTACCTGGTTATGTTAGTTTATTTAGCACAAGTAATATGTGCGATCCTTTATAGCGTCAATAAACTTTATATGAGTTTACATTTTGCTCAGGCTTGCTTGCTGCATTGGTGCTCCAGTAGCTTAGCAGGGAATCGTATTCAAAGAGTAAACATTGAAAATGGCCGCATACACACATGACAAAAACACCACAGTTTTTTTACATGAGGAAGAAGAATCCTACACAAAACAGAAGAGAATATACCACTGGACATAGTACATTAGATTGCATTTTGGTAAAAAACAACTCAGTGTCAGTGACAGTGTCACAACTTAGACAAGGCTTAGCCTTCGAAGCTTGAAGGCTTTGAGTCTGCCTACCAGGGTAACAGAATTCGTAGGCCATGGCAAGTAAGTGACTACCATACCCCACTTCGCAAATTGTGTTGCATTTTACAGTCAATCATATTATATAACAATAATAATACTGGATGGCTTTTTTTTGGAGTGATATGAGAATATACCGCACTTGTCAAGAAAATATCGAATGAGCCGAAGGCGAGTTCGATATTTGCATGACTCATGTGGTATATTCTCATATCACCCTCAGAGCCATCCAATATACAAAGGTCAACAGCTATGTGATAATATTGTCAATCAATGTACTGTATTCACAGTACAACTGCATAGGATGGAAGATTCTATAGAACATGAAGTTAATTGGTCAATGTGTACAAGCGTAAGCAGGGTGAGAACTTTTTTTGGAAAAAAATGAGGTTTAGAAAGATTTTACATCACATTCAAGTCAGGGATTAAGAGTGGAAAATGTGAAAATACATTTTCACATATGACCTCTGTTCTACAGACATGTATCTCACAAAAGATGTAGCGTTACCTACTGATAAAACCATTTTGGTGCATGAGTCATCAAAATTGGACCAGGAATCTGAACAATACAGCAACTTTTTGTGGAGACAGACCAAACTGATGATAACAACAGAATCTGGTATGACATCATCTCAGATGTAAAAGAATATAATTATACATCTTTTTTTCTTACACTATATCTTTTTGACATCATTTCTTTTGGTTAATAACCCTTTACCTGGATCTGTGCTAGGCAATTTCCTGGGCCTGCCACACCAAGGATTTTATTGGTAAAGATTGACCTGTGCTTACATGCAGCCACAATGATTTGGTGGGCAGACCAGATGTTAACGGGTTACAGTTTCATTGAAAAAAACAGCCTAGAGGCAAACATTTTGTCTGTAGAAATCAAGGGCAGGTTCCAGCCAATATTGCCATTGTCTCACTAGCTTTAGCAATGGTTGAGCTTTACTGTGCTAAAACAAGGAAACCACTGAAGCGAATCTGGACTACTTCTGGCCCAGGTTCCCAGGTAGAGGGGTTAACCTTTCCTTGTGACCCTCATAAGGGACTGGAAACACTAAGCAATCTGTAAATCTGAATAGAATTTAAAGCTATTCCCTTTTGTCAATTTGCAGGAATTCACAAGGCAGTAACACATCTAAATTTGCCAGATTGAGGACACAAGAGTTAAAACTGTCTGCAAACAGATATTCATTTGCCTAACTCTTTACCCAATAGAATTATTTATTATATTCAGTGGACTAGCATGTGTATGTAATCCTGATATTATACGTGTACTCAAGAGTTATGAAAACGAGTGTAACATGTTGGTTGATAGCACACACTTAATTCTGCTTCGTGCCCCAGCTAGGATAATCCTAGATCCGCTACTGCAAATGCAAATGGTGCGCCCGCAGGCGGAGTGCCCATCTCTCTGTCATTGCCGTTTAGGCCAGACTCCCTCATATATTGTTGCTGTGGGGGGTTCGCCACTCCTCCCGCACAGCGAGTCTGTTTTGCATTCCCAGCATATACTGGTACCCATTTATACTCCTGGGTGGAGAGAGGCAAGCGAGGTAAAGTGCCTTGCCCAAGTGCACAACACATTGGCGACAGCGGGGCTCGAACCCACAACCTTATGCTTACGAGGCAAGCGCTGATCCACTGCACCACATATGCCCTTAATAATCCGCTACTGGAAGGCACTCCTACATAGCAGCTGGTTGAACATGGGTGGCACTGCAACCCAAAATGAGAAGTCAATCTCATAATAGTTTGGTTGTTCCAACTTGGAAAGTAACTCCTGGAAAAAAAATTCCATTACAGAGAGCCACAACTTTATGGAACAAGCTTTGTTCTGACCTTCGTACCATGTTTAATTCCATGAGTTTAAATGAATTTTAAAGTTCTATTGCCTTATAATTATTTCTTTATATTCTTCATGACTTTGTATAATAGGATCATTCTTCTCTCATGATTATTTATGCAATAGTA
>JAMKCH010029498.1:0-17951 GCA_023653785.1 Ophioderma brevispina
GCTAGCACCTGACAATCCTAAACAAGCATGGCAGCAAGCGACATGCCTGAAACAGTGGCCACGATTCATATTTGGTCCAGACAGAAAAGGCAGACTTATTAGTAGGAAACCGAAAAGTTTGAAAAACAACTAAAGAACACAGAGAAACTGTAGCCACTGAGAAAATCCGAGCACAAAAGACAGAGGCTTCCAAATAACAATAACTATAATAGCACCAAATAAGCAGCGAATCACCAAGTTCAACAAAGCAGGCAGCTTCCGCCGTACAGTGCCTCAAGGACAAGCAGAAGAACCAGTTGGACAAGTACCAAGAAACACAGGAACAAAGGACCCAGAACCAAATCCGCAACCAGCAAGATACAAGGGACTTTGTATTGCATCAGATCTCTAGTATGAACTACAGACCACCAGGTTGTAGGGTTGGTTAGTCATAGTTTATTTAACTCAAGTTAAATATTTTTTTTTGTTCAAGTAGAATAGAATTGGTTTAGTTATTTAGAAAAAGGTGATTTTAACAGTATAGGAATTAGGAAAACGATCCTTACATTGCAACACAGTACAGGTGAGAAAATCCACCTTACCATGCATATAACATAACACAGGCTCAGAGGGTAAGCCTGCCAACAATTCTGACTTTGAGATGAATGCCACCACAGATGTCACAGTGCACGGCCAGCAGGAGCAACAATGTTTATAAAGGGCGCTAGGTTAGATAGCAGGAACTGTGTTTCCGTGCTCATTAGAGTTCAGAAGTGCTAGTAACTCTTGATCTTCATATAGTTAATATGCAAATGCATGCACATTAATTGTGTGTTTTGACTTAGATAATAATTTTTGCAACTAGGAGGATGAAACAGTCCTAGCCTAAAATTTGCCTAGGTTTTCATCTTTGTGGATACCACATAAAACAAAGCACTCCAATGTTTGGCATGTGACTTACATAGTGCATGCCGAGTGTTGAACAGTTTCAAATGTTCATCTATTTGTTTATGTGTGTTTAAAGTTTGAATCCCCTTTTAAAGAAAAGACCAAGAGATTAGCAACCATGAAGCTATGAACTTTTGATGAGCGCGAAAAGAAAGACAGTTCCTAGTTTTATATGTAGGCATACAGGCATGGCATGCCATGAGACATCATGGACATTATCAAATGGACACTGCTCAATTTTTTTGTTGGAATGGTTGCAAACGTATTACTATTTTTTAAAGGAAGGGAGATGGTGTGGATTTTTAACTTTTAAAAGGAAGGGAGATGTTATGGGGTAGTTATACGTTCCTTATATTGCCAATCTAGTTAAGATAGTCAACATGGCTGATACGTAAACACGTATGAGAGTCTGTCTTCTTATTTATGTTTGTTTAAACTAGTTACAAGAGCATTTACGGTAACAAACAGCGTATTGAATTTTTGGTTTCGTCGATAGTTCTGTTGTTCTGTGAACTCGAGGAGAGTAGTTGTTAAACCGTCTGCGATTATGTTTGGTTGGCTTTGGGTACTCGTAGCTATATCAACTTCCAGATCGTAAGATTTTCTTTGCGAATTGCGTTATCAGGGTTATGGTCCGAATTGTTGCCGTGGATTTTCTTTCTGTTGGTAACCGCGCGCCACTGTTCGGTAGCGATGGTAAGTTCTTCAACCGAGTCAACAAAAAGGGATATTAAAGTCGTATCCCGCGGTGACTTAGGTGTAGGCCGTCAGAAAGCTGTGACTCGTCGATGTTTTCCATTGCCTTTCCATCATATACATACTGGTATCCAAAAATTGGCAATCCAGACGAATGGCAAGATCTTTAATAGCTGTATTCAGATCATTGACTTTGCCATTTACATTGCCTTTGGTTCGGGGACATACTCCTGACACAAATACTCTGGTAGTTGGAGCCTTCAACATGATCATAATATAAATCTGTTCTTTGATGTGAACCAGTAACCAATTAATGTGACCATTCATAAGATTAAATCTGTTCTACCATTCATAAGATTTAATCTGTTCTACCATTCATAAGATTAAATATGTTCTTTGATGTGAACCAGTAACCAATTAATGTGACCATTCATAAGATTTAATCTGTTCTTAGATGTGACCAGTAACCAATTAATGTGACCATCATAAGATTTAATCTGTTCTTAGATGTGAACCAGTAACAATTAATGTGACCATTCATAAGATTTGATCTGTTCTTGATGTGAACCAGTAACAATTAATGTGACCATTCATACGATTAAATATGTTCTTAGATGTGAACCAGTAACAATTAATGTGACCATTCATAAGATTAAATCTGTTCTACCATTCATAAGATTAAATCTGTTCTACCATTCATAAGATTAAATCTGTTCTTTGATGTGAACCAGTAACCAATTAATGTGACCATTCATAAGATTTAATCTGTTCTACCATTCATAAGATTAAATCTGTTCTTTGATGTGAACCAGTAACCAATTAATGTGACCATTCATACGATTAAATATGTTCTTAGATGTGAACCAGTAACCAAGTGATGTACATTAAAAAATTAAAGTAACGTGTTGTATGGCATCTAGCTTGGGAGCTAGCAGACCTTTGTAACATCTCGAGTACAAAAGGTTTGAGTGAATAAATGTGTAGACAGCCTGACAGTGACCCTTGAAATGTGATTCTTAAGTGCCACAAATGATACCTTAATAGGGGGCTCTAGACAAAGATTTTTAAATTGATCGAGTCATGTTGAAAAGTATACCATGTTATTTGTCTAACCATAAGAGTTCCAAAAAGGTATAGTTTGTACTATATACGACTTAAAAGTCTGGGATTTATAGGTTAAAAACAGTAAAAATTAATAAAAAGGGTCAATTTCAGTGGAACAGGGGTAAAATTTTAAAGTTGCTCTGCTTTGGATAAATAATTGGGCAAATTAATGGTCGAGCTCATGAGATTAAAACAACAATAGTTTTGACCATATTAAATGCCAAGGTCATTGTCCATTGCATTCAATGGGGCTTGTCCTTGTTTCCCCTACTTTTGTTATGCAGACATTTAAGACACCCAAAACTATTCCTTATTTTAATCCAAAATCAACCTAGTGGAATATGTAGGGGTAAAATTTAGAATAGATAGAATCGATTTAAAAGATGTTCCAATTTATTGGCTACTCCCAAGGTTTAAAACAGTATAGTTTGCCCTATGTACAGTCTATATTTGTAGTACAATAGGTACATAACACTTCAAGGTTAGCCTAGGGTAAACTTTACAGAATGGTCCAATTTTTTTTCGAACTGGTTGTAAATTGTTCATTTGATCACACTAGATGAATAATTGTATATAGATTCTTTGGTTGACAGTTCTATATCCCTAACGTCCCTCAATTGCATTTAAATGCACTTTTGGAGAAAAAAAAACACAGAGCGGACCCCTGCCTTGTTTTAGGAGGAAATTACCCCTAGATCTAACAAGATAAATAACGCTACCTCCCTTTTTTGCGGTAATTCTCAGATTTTCTCTAGGGACGTTAGGGATAAAAGAATTGCAGAGATATGACTAGTGACCTCCCATAGACCCTGTATCCCCCAGTTGAATTTTGCCCCTGGCATTTCGCATTCCAATTATGCAACGACAATCATAGATGGTGCAACCAATATATTTTCGGCCCCTGTACCATTAGACGAACAATTTGACACCATTTTTTTTTATAACAAACAGATATATTTAAAATGTTTACCCCCATTGCGACCTTAAACTTATTTTAACTCAACTATTGAACTGCAACCTGCAGATGAGGCAAACTATACCTTTTAATCCTTGAAAGGTGACGAACATGTTGGTATACTTTTCAACACGTTTTGACCTCTGTATAAACTTTACCCTCTTAAAAATATATATTCCACTCTTTTGTTCCTTTTGCAGTTAGTTTTGGGTTAAGGTATCATTTGTTCTAATTTGACTGGCCTAAGAGGCAAATGAGACGAAGTGCCTTGTAGAAGTCGATCTCAATATCCACTGCGCCACAGATGCTATACACATAGCAAAGCAACAGAGTAAACCCCAACAGTTCAAGTTATAATAACACACCGGCTTTTATAAAGCGCCATTTCATCAAGATCACAGCGCTGTTGCCTAATATTGTTACGCTACCCTCAAGAAAGCGCCACAATCATATCGCTTCACCTTGGTCAGCAGCTGGCCAAGCGCACAATCCTATCAGCACGTAGATTGTAATATTCCCTCTAACAGCTACCCGAATATCGCTTGGGTTGACGATGCAACAAGGTTAAGTGCCTTGCCCAAGTGCACAACACATTGGCCGCAGCGGGGCTCGAATCCGTAACTTTCAGATCATGAGTCGACCGTCATATCAACTGGACAACATTTGCCAATAGTGCATAGCCATGTGTATTTGAGTCGGAATTTTGGATATTATCCTGAATTGTGGTTTAGATTTTATGGTGGGCATCATGGGAATTGTTTTAAGGTCCAGGACTCGATCGTGATGGCCTCGTCAACAGAAACCCAGATTTACCGGAAGCGGTCCAAATGTTGGTGTTGTTTTTAGTTTCACTAAAATCAGAACACTCTTAAAGGGAGATGACCCGATTTAAGTACATTAAGTTTTGAACTTGATTGAATGACCTTGAACCTTAAATTCCCATCTGTAAATTGTGTTGAAAGCTACTATTTTTCTCATATGCACTGTGAAATTTTAGGGCTAAACGATGTTTTGTTTGGATATTATGAGCGAAAATATGCCCCATTTCGGTCGACCAATATCAATTTTAGAAAGTACTCCATGGGGCTTACAAAATCACATTTTTAGCTCTCAAATCAAAACGGATTGAAATATCGCCAGCAGAAAAGAGGTAATGATCTTTCGAACTAATGTCACTTGCTTAACTACTTGGGAGGGGGAGAACCATGGTGCTTCCATTGTTTACTTTGGTTTTTAAAGAAATTGGCTGTACCAGTCTGGAAACGTTCAAGAAGTTCCTTTTATACGTTTCATGTCTGGCCAGCTTCTGATCTGGCATCAACATTCTAAGCAGACATCTTGCAGGTCAGCTTTTTCATCTCCAAGATGTCAGTCGAAACAGTCTACACTAAAACAACTGATACACGTGTTGTTGGCTATTTTTGCAATAGACAAGCGTCTGTCATTCGAACCATGCGCTGGCTTCCACCTGATCATTTGTAATTGAGGACAAGGCGTCCGGAGCTTGGGTCATCTTCTGACTCTGCCTTTCTGCTTGAATTCAGCAGCCCACTTGTTAATGGTGTAATAGGAAGGTGTGTTCACCATGTCTTCGTGGTTGTTCTTATTATGGCCATGCCCTTTTTTTGCAAATACTTAAAGGCACTATCAGTGACTTGCTCAATCAAAAAATCGTAACAAGTTTAAGTATCCTAACATACCCCACAAGTTATAGGACCAAAAGAAACCTAATAAGGACAAAATCAGATATTTTAGTCTTTATTGTCCGTACGAACACTTACTACAACACGTAATTGAATGGAGATTCATACCTTCGGACACTGCTGTTTTCTTCCTTTTCTATCAATATTTCGTATGGAAATAATAACTTATGAGAATTCTACCGTGTGTCCCAAAAAAAAACCGCAACACTTGGTGGCAGGCGTCATAAGTTTTGAACGAAAGCACATGACTACTTATTCTTTCTAGTAAAGTAAGATGGGACTGTTAGATAATGTTCCCAAAAATTTCATAATGGTAGAGTCATTAGTTTTTAAGATATGACCCCAGCAATCAAGTAACCCGCAGAACTCATTTTACAAAAAATGAGGAACTGTTTAACCACAAGACTGGCAATGAAGAAAAGAATGACAAATACAATATTGATTGCAATCAACATTTACTTGCCCAATTTTTTTTGCAGAACAACTTCTACTGGGTTAAATGATGCATTTGCATAATTATTATTTAATTGATAATAATAAAACATTAATTTATTGGTGATAAAATATGTTTCAAGAAGATATAAAACTATGACAAAGTCATAGACAAACTCCACATTACATAAAATGATAAATGCGTTGGGCTGCAACTTGCTTGTTACTGAAAATAATGTTATATTCTCAACTTTATGAAAGTAAAACCTATGTTTTCAACACAAAACTCAATAACAATATCAGTATATTCATTCTGTCATTAAATTTTGGGTTAAGATAACTCTTTGTGTGCTGTCATAAAATTATGATGAATGGTTACATGTAGTTCTAATCCAATGCAGTCTTATTTGGACAATACGAAGAGTTTGTTGATCATACATTCCTAATTCGATCTTTTAAGTGTGTTAAAATGCATGTTTATTAGCTGTTATTACCAATCGAAACATTCATATTATGTTAATATTTGTTGCAGCACCTGTCTTTTAAAAAAAAGGAGAAATTGTGGTGACTTAGAGATTCATATTGGTGGTTCTGGGCGCAAAACGTACTGTGCCGTATTTGTAGTTAATAGCGCCTCAATTTGGTTAAATGGGTCCTGCAGGTTACTTGATTTCTGGGATCATATCTTGAAAATATTGACTCTACCTTTATAAACTTTTCAGGGATATTGGCTAACAGTACCATCTTATAATACAATAAAAAATAAGTAATCACATGCTTTTGTTCAAAACTTATGGCGCCTGCCACAAAGTGTTGCGTTTTTTTTTGGGGACACACGGTATAGACTTATTCTTCACTTTTAAGCTATTCCTGCAAATTTATAATATTTTGATTCTTTCGGATGGATCACCGATAGTGCCTTTAGTCACCGTACCGTACGCTTTATTTTGTCCAATTTTGCCCCTTCACTAACCCTTGCAAATTTGAAAGACCCTCCACTGCAAGCATATAAAGACAGAAACCCGTAGTTTCGTTTGTAATCTTTCAAGAGAGTTTACAGATGCACTTAAGATTTTGAGATACTGCCATTCTTTTTAGGCGGGGCTTAGAATTTTTTATTTCCCCTGGTGATTCATGGCTGAACGAACCTTTAAAAATTCCAAACAATATAACTGATTTAAGCTAGAAAGTTCGACCTTATCGACAGAACCTCACACCAAAAGATCCATCCACACCCACATTTGACTACAATTCCTAGTATTACCCCTTCTTAATTTGGGTCATTTTACTTGCTTTGGTGCTTGGGACACTTGCATTTTCTTTTGAATGTGGACCCCAAGATAAAGACATAAACAAACATATTCCTTGAAGAGTAGCTGTAAAAGCCGAGAACTAAGAAATTGTAATAATATTTCAATATTACCATATGTTCATAATTATTACCACATTCACCCTTTTCTCATGCGCTTTTAAAGATAGAAATGTAACCAAGTTTCAATGGGCCACGGTAAATTTAGACCTGCATGTATACGCCACATGATAATCGAAGTTCAAACGGCAAGACTGAGAGATAATTTCATTAATTATTAACAAAAATAATCGCAAAATTGATATTTAGGGTGATCATTTAGACATTTAGTTAATGTAGTGTCAATTCACATTAAAATCATAGCAGTGGTGTTTGCCAAAGAAGAGTACCTGCCCCACAGAGAACTTTGAATTTACGATAAGAGACCGGGACTGTTCCGATTTGTTCTTCACTCTTCAAACAGCTAGACCAGCTATTAAAGCACTCTCAACTGCGCTTAAAAATTAAACAGACTTCAAACTCATATAAGTCTGATCTTTTCCGTGGCTTGAAAACGCCTTTTGAAAAGAGGATAAATCTACAATGTTACATTAATACGAGAGTCACACGGCACCATCCATAAGGATACGGAAATCTCACACTGAAGGAAATATGAAATGACTTGAGTTGACTCGTAATAATCACCATGGCAACTGCCATCCGATAATCCAGATCTTTCCATCACGGTGATGGAAGAAGATTTATCATGCAGCATCTGTTATGAACTTCTCAGAGAACCCAAGGATCTTGATTGTCATCACGTCTACTGTTTACAATGCCTGCAGGATTGGGTCGGTAAAGAACCTCACCATTGATTGCCCAGAATGTCGTTATATCACTATCGTACCTCCTGGCGGATTGTCTAACTTGAAGACTAATCTTCGTCTAAAGACTATGGCGGAGAAATACGCGGCTAGGGTTGAGAAACAGAAAGGTGTCCCACTATGCCAAAATCACGACGGAGAGCGGCAGCATTTCTTTTGCGTAACGTGTGGCGTGACAGTCTGTCATAATTGTCTTGTATTAGACCACGAGAGACCACGGCATGAAATTAAAGAACTGAAAGTTATCACAAAATCGCGAAAAGCGGAAACGAAAAGAAAGCTGGATCGCGTACAAGAAGAAATCAAAAGGTTGCAAGACAACTCCGAGAAGCTAAATGCGATAGAAAGAAAGCTCAAGGCAGCTACAGAGCATGCAGAGAATGAAGTCGATAGACGCACTGAATCGATAATCGCAGAAGCAGAAATTAATCGGAAAGCTATGAAAGAACACATCCATGCAATCAGACAGCGGCACCTGAAAACACTTCAGGAAGAAAAGAATCGCACGAAAGACAGGGGGAAAAGGTTGACAAATGTTCACTCTGCAACACGAAATGTAGTCGAGTCTGCAGCCGATCACGTCTACTTGAAGCAGCACGCGTCACTCGTTGATAAGATGGAGAAGCTGTGGATTGCTCAACATGAAATACCCACGTCAGACATGGCTTGTGTACACTTCAACCCAGGATCAGACCCGGTAAGCACAGCATGGTTTGGAAAGGTAGTCGAAAATGACCACAGAAAACGCAAATTAACTCTAATCACTGAATTTGGTATATTCGAACAGGCTCAGGGTATCGCGGCAACAAAAACAGGTTTACTCGCAGTTGTTGATTCTGGTTCCAAGGAAATTATCGTGTACCGTAATGACAATGGCAAATACAAACAGCAATTCTGCCTGGATTCACCAGCTGGTGATGCAAAAGGGAAACCCAAACCACTTGACATATGTGTGACATCTGACAATAAATTTATCGTCAAAAATGATGGACCTGTGGAGATATTCACACCAACAGGTAAATATGAAAAGTCATTGGCCATTACCGGTAATAAAATCACCACTACTCCAAATGACGCTATGCTGGTAGGTAAAAGTAAGAGTGGAGTCATTACTGTGCACAAACCTAATGGTGAGTTGCTGAGAACACATCAAGTAGGCACTGGGTTTTTTGAGGGCATTACAACTAACGGCAAACTGATTGCATTTACTAAATCCGATAAGAACGAGGTTTATGTGATTGACTTTGAATCAGGCCAAAAGTTGTGGAGATCGAACAAGACTTTTGCACTCGGCATTTGCTATGACAACAAATCAGACAGCATATTGGTAGCAGGAGGTTCAAAGACCGAGGAAATGTCGTTATAGATCAGTATTGCAGTACAACTGGGCGGAAGATAGGTACTCTGGCAACTGGCTTATTCAACCCTATGGCAATGACGATGACACATGATGGAAGACTGACAGTAGCTGATTTGAAAAGTGTTAAAGTGTATAGCATTGAATAAATGTTATCACCCAGAAAGTGTTTATGTGAAACAAAAAGCGGCTACACATGAAGAGTTGCAAGTTTCACTTTGAGACTTTTACTTATACACATTAACTTTAGTATGTACAGATGTACTTAAAAGTGAAATGTTTAGTATGTAACTAAACAAAATAAGGTGACCAACAAACTAAAAAAACAACGTCCGGATAATTATGTTAATTTTGAAAAACATTTTCTTTATTTCAAATATATCATCCAGCTTTTAAGTATACAGACTATATTATATTATACCCTTAGCATCTACTCTTAACATCACGTGCTTTATTCCGTCAACAGAATAAAAAGCACATGATATAAAGTAGGTGCGAATGGTATAATGCAATTATGCCCATTTGATCTATTTCATATGAAAGACTGTCAGCAACATTGTAATCCCCAAATGCAACTTTATTCGAAATAACATAATGTTAGTGGTAATTATTATAAGGTCACATAGACTACTGTAATCATAATTACCAGTAATCGTAAATGAACCATATTTCCTCCTCTCACTGGAAAAAAGAATTCGTTCAAATATTTTGCAGATAGGACTTGAGAAACACAAGGTTTCTAACGGTATCCAAATATTTTGTTTGATGGGATGAATGGTAGGGATGCATAGGTCGAGGCTGCAGAACGGAAGTACCCCTTTTAAGGTGATATTTTACATTAAAATGATCTAGTCAAATTGACTAGATATCAAGTAAAATATTACTTCACTCGGTAAATCTATGTGGAGTTATGTATAATCATTTTATAATATAAGACCTATCGCGGTTATCATGGTTTTTATTTTGGGGATTAACTACAACCTGCACTAATAGTATAGCCCTTCTGCCCGTATCAATGTCGCGATCAATGTTTTTAAGTCACCGAAACTGCTGCTATTTCACAGTATTTCTCATTGCGCATGTATGATCAATATGGAGTCGGGTAATGTGTGTATGACTGAGCGGGCAAGCAGTGCGATAGGGGCACCCAGGTCAAGGGAATAAGCAATAAAGGACATCGAGAATCAGTAATCAAACACGGTGATCACACGGTGATCAACATAAAGATCGATCGAATGCGAGTTGTAACATCAAGTTCTAACAACAGAATCCAAAGCTTGATTGACCCGAGGACGTCCACCCTGTCATTAGCCTTATGTTGTAGTCAAAAAAAAAGTTTAAACTAGATTTTCTAGTCAAATTTTCAACATTCATCAACTTATTTGACTTCAACATCACACAGCATTGTATAACAATATCAATAAGCAAGCCAAAGCCAGATTAAAATGCTCTACAGTGGAGAGAAAATAACATTCATATGAAAAAGTAATATACAAACAAAGCAAATTTTAGCAAGCCAAGCATAATGATCAATGAAAGTGAAGCTGAAAATATGAAGATCGAGGTCACTGCTAAACGCAGGGCGTCGTGAAGGCGAAGAGACTCTTTAAGTTCTACAAGTATAATAATACAAAAAATAGATAACAAAAGATTAATATACATTAAGGGACAAGACAAACAAGACAGAACAAAACAATCATGTCCAAATAAGGAGGAGGAACAAAGGAGGAGGAGGAAAGAAAGGAAGGAAAAGAGGGGGAAAGGAAAGGAAGCAAAGAAAAGCGGAAGGACAGACAGAGAGGAGGAAATAAGGTAAGGATAGGAATAATAACACGTGGGAGGAAAGGAGGATGGGGAGGAAGAATAGCGGAAAGAGGGAAGGACAAAGAGAAGCGAATACAAGGAATAAGGGACAAAAGGACCTGAAGGAGAGAAAGCGAGGATAACAGACTGAAGGAAAGAATTTATGAAGCAACCAAGAACAGGAATTAATAACAAGGGGGAAAACAAAAAATCAAGGAAAAAAGGGGAGTTGGTGGAGTCGGAGTTTTATGAGCATTCAGCAGAATTGTAAGTACTAATGATCCCTTCTTCATTCTCGATTTGAAGGAAGCGAGAGATGAGAGATTTAGAGTCCCTCGGGGAGGAAGAAGATTCCAGAGTAAGGGTCCTTGGGATCTACAAGAGTTGCTGGCAAAGGACAGAATTAGTTGCAGATGATGAAGGATACATCCCTATATCTATGTCATAATGATGGAATGGGACCTATGTTAAAAAGTCGCTTCATGCAGAAGATCTAGGGGAGAAGCCCATGATGGAAATGATACATGAAGGTTGCAACTGAGCTTGTAAATATGTTTTGTATTTTCAGAGTGACCAAGGAAAAGAACAAAGGATTCTGTGTGATCAAGCCACAGAGATAATTTGTACAGGTCCGTATAATTCTCTTTTGAAGGAGGAATAAGAATTATTAAGATTAGTGTGTTTAGGATCACACCAAATCATTAGCCAGCATAAGCCAAATAAGGAAGGACGAGAGAAGTATAGAGTGTTCTGAGTGAATCGAGGAAGAAATGGGGGACGGACTTTGGGATATGCCATGTATTTGGAGACAATTTTAGAGACATGTAGAGTGTGGAGAACGCCCAGATAAATTATGAATAATAGACCTAGGAATTTTAGTGTCTCACCTGCTGGATAGATGTATTATCAATTTTTAATATCGATGTTAATATTAGGTTATTGCTATGTTTATTTTTAAACTCATGTAATGAGTTCTTTTTAATATTCAGAGGGACAGTTATTTATATAATTAAACCAATTGGAAATTGTGTTAAGTTCATCATTAATTATAGATTCTAACGTTTAGGGTCATGATGTGAAAAAGAATAAACAAAAAACCAAAAAAGAAAAATTAAAATAAAAGTTGGAAAAATATAATTTTTGAGCAGAGTGGAAGGTCAGTAATGTATAATAAAAGAGGCAAGTCCCAGGATTCGAGCCCTGAGGAAACTCCACAGTAATGGGAACCGAACTTGACAAGGGTTGTGTTTGAAGAGGACACCTTTAACTTTACCAGAAAGATAGCTTCTGATCCAATTGTTAGCAAGGCCTCTGATACCATAGTTGGGTAAGTTTATGCAAAAGAATGTTATGTTTATGGTAGCAAAGGCCCTTACTTAAATCAAGAAAAATACCAACGTGTGTAGTTCTTGTCTAAATTATCAGTTATTAAACAATAAAGTTATTAATTGCCATATAAGTGGATCGTTTAGGCCTTAAACCCAAATTGATTTGGAGTTAGAATGTTGTGATTATTCAATAAAATTAAACATCCGCCGCATAGACAATTTTTTCAAGTAGCTTGAGAATAGCTGGTTAGAATAGAGATAGGCCTGTAGTTGGTGTGATGAAGTCGGGCTTATCTCCAGCTTTTAATTCAATGGGCGACACATTGCTACTTTAAGTAGAGATGGAACCCCCAGTACCCGTTAAAAGCGGAAAGATAAATATAGGGCAATGACTTCAGTGAGGGATTGATGATTTTTTAAGTAAATCGTTGCTGATGTCATCGAGCCACTGATGTAACGTCTGCAACCTTAGATGTTAGCTCGATTATTTCTTCAGCGGTTGTTGGGGTAAGGAATAAACTATTGGGATTATTATAAGATGATAAAGGGGGGATTGAAATTTTGTAGATGGTTCAGATATGGTTTGGCAATTGGGGCTTAGACTTACCGATATTAGCAAACAAAAAAATTATTAGTTCTCGGCATTTCCTCGTCGTGTTGACGATACTTGTTGCCACTCCGTAGATAAGGAAAAATCCGGTTAGCTTGGTTTCCTCTATTGCGACTCCTAACATGATTTAGTGTATGCCACATTTGTTTAGTGTCTGTTTTATTAGTTTCATTTATTAGTGATGTTGTAAGACTTTTACTCAGCCGAAAAGAGAATTAAGAGCATGGTTACGGTAAGTAGATATTTAATTTTGTTTTCGAAAGTCGGTTTGGAGATATAAAATTTATAAAGTTTATCTTTAGTTTGAGTGATTTAATTAGACCTTTGGTATCCCATGGCTTTTTAGGTGAAATTACGTTTTGAAATTAGTTTAGTTTTAATTGGACAGTGGATGTCCATGAGCTCTGTAAACCTTGAGATGAAAGAATTATAGGCCATATCAGGGTCGTTTCGAATTTATTATATGTTGCCAATCTATTAAAGAAAGTGTATTAGTTAAGACTTTGATATTATTGGAATTTAAATTGAAGCGACTTGAGGTTTGTGAAGTGGTGGTAGTGTTATAGGCCTAAAGGCTTTGTTGGTGAGAAATAACAGGGAAAGGGTCGGAAAATGAGTAACAATGAAACCAGAGTTGATACGTGAAGCGATTATCATTGGTAAAAGATATTGTCAATAAGGGAGACCACTTTGTGTGGCTGGATGTTCGTATTAATTAGGGTGGGGCGATCGATGCGGGGGATAAAAATACATGGGAGGAATACAAGATATTTGATGAAAATCGCTGACTTGGAAGCGGTTTCGTGAGATAGAAGATTTAAATTGAAGTCACCATAATATAGCAAGGTTTATTTTAAGAAGATATAATGTTAAGAGTGTACCTAGCTGTAGTTAAAAAGTCATTAGGGAGAGACATAGCTCAGGTTGATAAACAATGCCAATTATAGGAGTTTGATGGAATTAAGAGAGACTTCAATAAACAAAGAGGAATCGCAAGTCCAGTACAGTTAACGGTTTAGGTCGGGCCCTGCAGCGATTACATTAAATCAGGGCTTAATGAAAAGAGCTCACCTCCCCCCCGAAGACCTGACCGAGAACAATTCTCAACTGAATAATTTGCAATGTCAACTAAATTCGCATCGCCTTCTACAGTAAACAAAGTCTCGGAGAAACCATAGATATCAAAGCGGTTTGTAAGGCGGGCCAAGTAAGTAGTTCACAAACATCATTGGAGTGTTTATTAAGACTGCTGGGGTTTAAATGGAGAGAGATAATTACAATTGTTATTTAGGAGATGGGTGTAATGGTGTTGTTTGGAGTATAGCGACAGGGAGATGCCAATTGTACTAGTGAACGTCAGTGGTTGTCAGAAGGATATCAGACGGGAGGGAAGAGAGAGTGTCAAAAAAAGGCTTGAAGGTTGGAAAAAACCTAGGCAAGGAGTCAGACAGGAAGAACACTAAGTACTAAGGGTACAAATACAACAAAATGCAATATAACTACAAAATAACTTAAGTATTAAAATATATCAAAACAATTTTATAAGGAAAATGGTACGCAATTAAAGTCAGGAAACTATGATACTGATTGGAAAAAATACCAAAACCAAGGTGTGTGGAAAAGTATTAACAAACAAACTAACAGTACAACCCGGTATTTGAAATATTTATACAACTTACCAATAATACTGTACACCAGTAACAATTGCATGACGTTGTGGTCTAAAATAGAACATAATTTAGATTGCCATTTATTAAATTCAAAAAAAAGATTTAATATACCTGCTGGTAGTATGGTTTAATGGGGAAGAGTGTGTGGGTGTGTGTGTGTGTCGCGCATGTGGGGTTGGTTTTTGTGAGTGATTATAAGATTAAGACATGTTTGCCCATTAGTGCAAAATAACATTTAACTACAAATAGCAGAGATAGCAATTCTCTGTGAAAGACTATCTTGGTTAGTAAAGGGGTGTGAATGTGTGGTCTATTTACTTGTGGTGTTGAAGTTGTTGGTGGTGGTCGGTGGTGTTGTGCTGTGTGTGTATGTGGTGTGTATGTGTGGTGTATGGACCGTAATTGGGAAGTTGGAGCAGACTTATGCCATACAGTATAATCATTATGGAGTGGTAGGGTTGAGCATTTTAATAGCTTATATGAGTTATTACTGTATTGAGACAAAAAATGGGTACAGTACAATTGCAACACGTAAAAAGTAACAATATTGCCAGTGTACAATAAAGGTCATATATTATAATAGAAACATTATAATTAAAAAAATAAGTATAATACACCAGTATTTAAGTATTCGAAATGTGTTGAAGTGTTGTGTGTGGTGTGGGTGTATATGTGAGTGTAGAACTGTGGGTTGTATGTGGTTGTATGCATATTGTAATTAACATTTGAGCAAGTGAAACCCAAATTAGATCGAATTACTGAAATCGTACCACATCAGTAGGATTATATTCCACAGCATAAAATAAGTATATATACCTAATAACTGTACAAAAATACATCACATGTAATGCAGAATAGAAAAAATACAGCGCATTTTGGTTCGTAGGACAAAACAATGCAATTCCCTTTTTGAGGGAAATGACAAAAAATACGTATGCAATCTTATGGAGATAACAAAAGTACATACAGGTATAGTGACAATAAATTCAATACGACATTGTGTATGTCGAATAATTCATCAAGTTCAAGTTCTACAATAGTAGCATAATATGACAATATACATATAAAATTAAAAATTTCATCAGATAGGACAAACGACATTTCCGAGGAATATATTTATAGAGAGCTAGAACAAGATTAAAGGAGTAGGTGATGAGACAGGGAAGAGGGAAGGAAGGAAACACAATGACATCGTGAACTGACTGCCAAACTACATATTAATATTACCATGCAAACATGATAGCTTAATATGCTGATAAATAGGAATATGAGGTACAAATGACTACAGAATTAATTTAATATGAACACTACAGAGGAATATAAAAATAGCTAGAAAAGATTAAAGGAACTAGATGATGGAGCAAGGAAGAGGAAAGGAAACCACATGACTCGTGAACATGCCTGCCAAAATACCATATTAATATACAATGCAAAACATTTTGATAGCTTAATATGCTGGTGTAAATAGGCATAGGAGGTACAAATGTACTACAGATATTATAATAATGAAAAATACAGCAGGAAATATAAATAGCTAAGAAAAAGATTTTAAAGGAAAAGATTGATGACAAGGAAAGAAGGAAACACATGGATGTGAACATGACTGCAAAAAAAATACCATATAATATACCCATAAGAATTTTGATGGCAAAATATTGTACAAATATATATATGAATATATCTTTGTTTTTTGGTCGTCAAAATTTCAAATAAGAATTGGATGACTGATACAGCAAATTAAATTATTTAATGCTTCACCGATTATAACATTACAACAAGCTTTCACGGGAGCAATGACAACTATAATTAGGACAAACTTAATTAGGTATCATTTTATTTGTCGGCTGATGATACAAATATACTTTTCCCCCTGATCCTAATGTAACTGAACAATAATAAATAATACCTTAAAGCTATTTCTAAATGGTTCAAACTAAAACAAATTATCATTGAATGTTTAATAATCAAACTAAACTAATGATTTTAACAATAAAACACGTTAATAACCGGACATTAAAGTGGACATAAAAATTAGCAACACCTCTATCCAACAAGTTCAAATTACTAAATTCCTTGGTATTGACCATAACCTGTCATGGAATTCTCATACCAAACACATTTTCCAAAATTATGCTCGCCAAATATAATGGAATTATTCGTAAACTTAGACGTATCTCCCACAAAATCTCTTTTCACCCTTTATAATTGTTTATTTTACCGTGACATTTCATTGTGCGATGGAGGGGCTGCGCTAACAACCAGTATTTCAGAATTTCACTTTTTCTGCCTCCAGAAACGAGCTATCAGAACATGCACCAACTCCCTGTGGTTGGCCCATACTGATCCCCTTTTTCATTTCTTAAACCTTGAAAGTCCAAGATATTTAATAGGCCTCCCAACTTTACTTTTATGTACCAATTCACCCATAAATTACTTCAAATATCTTATTGATGAAAGATTTCTTTAACTTCACACTAACACACCATTATCAAACCAGGAATGCGATATTCGTCATATAAAAATGTTCAACCGGATCCTGGCACATTAAACACTTAAAAATCAAGTCCCTTGTTTTGGTTCTAACTTGCCATCCACCTAAAAACCTCCCCATCACTCATTCGTTCAAATAAACATGAAAAAATATCTTTTCAGTTCATACAGTGCTGTCGTCACTTCTTATTCTTTTGCTTTCCTTCTTTTCTTTCTACTGTTCAATTCTTTCCCTTGAGTAATAGTCGGTCTTTCGTATGCTGTTTCGTGTAAGTGTTGTGTGTTCTTGCTTGTTGTTGCTTCATCCACCAATACATGAAAATATTAAGAGGTCATTGCACCCACGACATGCGTTAGCAGCTGGACTTCGTCACCACGGGTGCAGCGTGATGACATTATTATGTTATATTACCCTCAAAAGTTGATTAAATATATTTTCTCAATTTTATTGAGAAAAAGAAGATTTCTCACGGGAAAAGTATTTTGTTTACTATAAAAGAGAGAAAAGGGGATTCCCAGATTTGCTAAGTTGCAACTGTTAGATTGCACAATACGGGAAGTGGGGAATCCACAAGGTGCTAAACTTAGTACTGAATCAGCTGTTTGCTTTTAAATGATCCAAGGACATTGCCAGATCTGGGAATTCCCCCCACAAAGTTATTATATATGAAGTGAGTACACTGTTAAAAAAATGTCCGTAAATT
>JAMKCH010029499.1:0-17942 GCA_023653785.1 Ophioderma brevispina
TCCCCTAGTTGGGCAAATTTGCCATGTTTCTGGGGTTTTGGGCAATCCCTCTTTCCTCTTCACGTTCTGATCCAGGTCATCAAGTGATCTTTTGCCAGTCTGCTTTCCTGTAGTTAAAGCGGTGCTTAAACGCACTTTGTTTGGTCTTACTGCGCGTTGACTTGATACCAATTGGTTGAGTTTGTGGAACAAGCTTACAGAACAATCTTGCTACACGGCTTAGAAGATGTGTTTGCTACAATAGCTATAAAATAGGGTGGTACTATGGCCACTATGAAATGATGGCGGCAGCGTTCAGAGTCGTGAAGGGGGAGACGTCGTGTTGACTGTCTATCCATTCTTTCTTCGACAGGCTTGTCCTCTTTGTTAGTTTCATCATTTTAGCCCCCATTGGGTACTATGTCTGTTGAATTTGCCACAATGAAGAAGTGAGGTTTGGTGGGGTTCCCAGGTTTGGGTTGAGGGTGCTTGAAGTCTATTGATGGAGGTTTGTAGACGGATGTTACTATGAGAGCAGAGAGCTCCATGGTAGGACTTCGATGTTGTTATCATCCGACATTGAGTTGCTTCTACTGTGGTGCCTGTTGCTCACAAATCTAGCCCTTCCGTATTGTCGAATGTGGTCTCTCGGTGGCAAGGACCATTCCTGGTATGGTTGGGCGGTGGTTATTGATTATTGACATTCTCTGTGGGTTTTCTGTGAGACATAGTAACCGTCGCATTGGATTGTTTACACATAACACAAATCAGCAAGGAATGTTACTTTTTGGTCATGGAAAAACCCCCACATTCCATGACGCCTATAAAGTCACAGGCAGACCTTAGAAAAAGCCTGCGCTGAGGTCTAGATATGGGTATATAGAAATTATGTTAATGGAAAACTGTTTGGAGTTGTAGAGATTAGTTCGCTGCTATGCAGTTTCCTAACAGGGGAGACCACAACGTTGTTGGTGAGGACATATCTCCTACCACACAGGTTTAAATAATAGGCTATTTTACCAAAATTGACTGGAAATAGGCATCAAAGCTCTTGCAGATTCAAAGTTTCCCCCTTGCGTCGTCGGCAGCACATTTCACCAATTTTCAAATACCATATATTTTTACTTAGGGGGGGGGGGGGTGCTTATATACTAAAGATTTTCTCTCAAACTCTGCCCCAAAATGGTTACAAGGCAAAATTGAAAAAAATGGTTATATATTTGAATCAAAATCCTTAAAAACGGTATAACACTTTTTCTACAAATGACCCTTAGAAAAATACGATAATTTCGAGTCCCAGGTTCGCACATTTCCGATCAAACCAAATCCGAATCCCCACCTCCCGAGCTGTCCATCCTCATTTTCTTTTCCGTATTTTATCCCTGTTTTTCTAATAGACTAACATAAAGAGTTTTAGCATGGGAAAACTTATCCTAGGCCTTTGGCTTTGCCTTCTCCATTCACTTTTGATTTGTGACGGCAGTCCTCCGTTACAAGCATGCACTTGTATTATTTTCTTCCAACTTTTAGGGCGGAAGAGCATGTTTTGGAAAAACATTATATGCGACCACCCCCCCCCGAGTCCTCCAACGCCCCGTCGCCCGCCACTGGTCAAATCTATAAATCGTGACCATAACAATAAATATTATATTTGGTGATTGTCCACAGATCTGGGCAACCACTGTCATCCTTGGTGTTTGGGTAATTCCCATAAATGGCAGCCATTTCACGGTATTGTCATCTTTGGATTTTGGGAATTCCCACAGGAGACAGCCATTTCACAGATGTACATCTTTGGGTGTTTGGGAAATCCATAAGGCCATCACATTTCAAGGATGTCATCTTTGGTTTTGGATCCCATGGGGCCAGCCATTTCATAGATTCATCTTTGGGTGTTTGGGAATTCCCATAAGCGCCAGCCATTTCACAGATTGTCATCTTTTGGTATTTGGGAATTCCCATAAGGGCCAGCATTGATAACACAGATGTCATCTTGGTGTTTGGGAATATCCGCATAAAAAAAGCTATTTCAATTTCAAAGATATCATCAATTTGGGTTTAGGTAATTTGTAAGCGTTCGTTCCCGTTGTGCATAAACACCCAAACTTACATGCTGAAAATTGCTGTGGGAATTCCCACAACACACTGATGTCAAACTAGCTTGGGAATTCCACGTTAATTGTAAAAACACAAGCTTGGGAATTCCAATAGTCATTTCGAATTTTGAATTGTCATCTTGGGGGGGTTTGTGTGGATAATTTCTGGATAGCCCAATTATGACACCTATAACCATGACATTCGCTACAGTGAAATCTATTTCCTAGCCAAACTTGCACAAGAAAAAACCAACAGGAAACAACAAATAACACGCCCGATAGTGAGCGTGGCTAACTCAGCTACAGCACAATTCCCAATATTAAGATTTCTTCTCCTCGTCACCAATTGCAAGTCTTGGCAACTACGTAATCAAAGATACAACGGATAGTATCCTCAAACTCCAAAATATTAAATGCCCATCCGGAATGCATTTCTTGCAGCCATACACATCAAAGCCATGTACACAAGATATAGATCGCGGGGCTAACAAAGCTCTTACATGTCTCTGAATTCTATGATAAGACAACACTCAACTACAGTATAAACAAAACGCCAACGGAATATAATTCTTTTATATATATTATAAAACTTCTGTCTCTAGTACTCAGAAGAAACAGTTTTCGCTTTTCTGGAACTCAATACAAACAAAACATTACAAACAAACTCATTACAAACAAATCAAACACACCCAAACATAAATTCACTCCAGAAATATCATATATGCGAATCAATTTCCTGGAGCTACAAAGGTAAAAAACAGGCATGCTTGACACAAAGATCTATACCAAATCATATGATGCATTCCAATATATTGAACCTAACTAGGTCCATCCACCAGCCACATTCAGGGGTTTTATTAAATTCGAATTCATGAGATACATTCGTGATTGTAGTGATCAAGAAGAATATGAGTCACAATGTCATCTCTTCAAATCTAGACTCATCAATCGTGGCTACAACCCAACCCTCATAGACAACATCAAAACACAGTCTATTTCAAAAATAGAAAAAAACATCCTCAACACCACAGGAAACAAACATACGAAACAAACCGAACCTCCCTTAGTATTTTCAACAAAATACACTTCTCGCCTAACACCTCAAACCATCAAATCTGCACTTAAAAAAACTGGAACATCATATAATAAAACCCACAACCCCGGGCTCACAACTCAACCACTTTTTCCCCAAACCTCATTGCATTCAGAAGATCAACTCATATTCTAGACAAATTAGAGCAAAAATACCACCGGATCCGAATGTAAAAATTCTATGTGCTCTTATTAATGAATAAAACACAATATTAACACATTCACTGACACATGTTTTAACCAAAGGAGTTTGGTATGTCCAAATACATAATTACAATAACAACTTTACATGCTTTATAAACTAAGATACTTAATATTTCAAGTCCTCTAATGTGTCCTGTGTTGCAAGAAGCGTTGCAGTTAAACGATGATATGTACTCACAGCGAAGACTCCAAAATGATAGTATGCAAAGTCACACTTATATATCCTCAGTTAATATTCCATTGGAATCTTCTCAGTCCTGAAGATAACTTTTTCCAGCAGTTCAAGACGACAAGCTTAAAAGTCACTTGAAGACACTAATATTCCACAGTATATCAGTCCAAGATAATCACCACGATTTCCATCTGTCCACAATTTGGAATCCTATTTTGATTCCCAGCACTTTTGGCTTCAAAGATGACAGTAGAATAATTACAGCGACTTTGCTCACATGGAATTATAAATCCTGGCACTAGGTACTTTACAGGTCTGCTACTCTTTGCAGATTAAAACTAGCTTTAACTTCTAGCTACTTATTACTGGTGGCTGCTGGCCTCAGTCCTTCCAGTGACAAGTATATAACTACCAACAGCTAGATTCCCCTTTCCTAATCTCTAAAAATAGGTATCTACATTACATCACCTCACAATTATAACTTCATGGGGATTTACCTATTTTTCATAAACAAGTTGACCCAGTTTCTAAGTTTACATCTTGGGGAATTCCCATTTCCCCTATTGTCCAATCTATCTAGTTGTAAATAACAGGTGTGAGCTCAATATAGCACTTGGGAATCCCCTGCTCTCTTTTTTATCATAAACAAAGTACTTCTCCCGTGAGAAATCTTTTCTGAAATAAAATTGAAAATCAAATGAATATTTTTAATCACAAAAATGGAGGCTATATAACACATAATACTCTCTACCGTTATTAACTATATACCAAATTTTATCAAACCCCCATCACCTCATAATAAACAAAAAACAAAAATAAAATATTTTAATTGTGATAATACTTTTAATAGATCTCAAAATTAAACAAAGAATGCCACAAAATCGAAATCTGTTATCCATCACTCCAAACAAACAACAAATCATAGTTCACACTTAATCCATATTCTTTTATATACTACGTCGAAGCCACATATTCAACAGAAACCGCACAAAGGGATTTCTTGAGTACAACAAACGCATCTGTGACCAGAGCATCAAACCGAGATGGCTACCCATTTCCACAGACCACCAATCTTACCCGGCTCAGGCAACTTCTCAACGGAACTCCACCAAGACTTGACCCGAACTGTGTCCAAGTATGAGAAGCAGGGCCGTCGCTAGACTTTTGTCAGTTGGGTGGGGGGGGTGTACACTAGTACTGCAGTTAAGAGTCCTTTGAAGCATATGAGCGTTAGTCTTTGTAAAGACTCGTTTAAAACACCATGGCACGTACCGGCATGCGTTTCGGGCCCCCTTTCCTAAGTATAGATGGCCCTGAGACAATTTTCTTGGTTGAGCGTTAGAACCAAACTGCACACCACAAATTCCTTGACACAAGACGTCAACGAAAATCCTTAAAAACGGGTGGGGTCCAGCCAGAGGCCCCCTTCAATGTCCCTGGTGTGATTCAGAGTGTCCAGGGGGCTCCCCCGGTAGCTCTTGGATTTAAGCTCTTCAGAACCTTCAAGATGCCCTTTTGAGGGATAATAGTAATCAATCATCAAAGAAAAGAATGGTTTTCCAAATTTTGCTCACAGAGACGACAGTGACCAAATGGATACACAGAGCGAGTTAATGTCTTTAACGGGTGGGGATATGTTGACAATCTAGGAGCCCCTGCCGGGTTCAGGGGGGCGGAGCCCCCCCCCCTTGGCAGAAAAAAAAAAAAAAAAAAAAAAAGGCTTTTCATGTCATTTGAGCTCTTCAGAACCTTCAAGATGACCACTTTTTGAGGGGTAAATAGTAATTAATTCAAGAAAATACAAGTTTCTTCTAGCTTGCTCACTGAGACGGGCAGCCTACATGTATAAGCTTGTACTACTGAAGGCTAACTACATAATCGCGAGCGCCAATGTCTTTAAACGGGTGCCAATGTCTTTAACGGGTGGGGTGCAAGAGTAGAGTCCCCTGCCGGGGTCCAGGGGCGTAGCTCTTGGATTTTAAGCCTATAAGAAGGGTAGTTTTTGAAGGTAAATATGGTTAAAATTATTTCAATGAAAAAATGGGCACTTAACCCAACTGACGGCCAGAAGACCTTTAAGTTTATTCATGAGCTGTGAGTTAGGAAACGAATCCCTACCATTTTTTTTCTTAACCACTTCAGCTCCCCGACTGAAAATTCCCCTAACACTGGTAGACCCAAACTATAGGGGGAGTGACCCATGGCTCCCCTCGCGTTTGCCCATGCCACTGCCAAATTTATTTTAACCCATTTTGATCACAATAGTACTGTTAGCACATTAACAATTCATGATTACCGTTGGATGCACTTGAAACAAAACTAGTTGACTTGAGGGGAAGCATTTTCAATATTTGTGATATTTTGGATTTATGCTAAGTCTGGAGTTCAATCTTATGCGTTCTGATGCCGTTCTCTTTTGTTTCTTTCTTCCCCTTCTTTTCTCTTTCTTTTCTCTTCTCTTTCTCTCTCTCTTTTTTCTTCTCTTCTCTTTTTTCTTCTCTTCTTTTTGAGGATCGCTGGGGGGGTGTTCCACCCCCACACCCCCATGGCGACGGGCCTGATGAGAAGAAGGTTGTAAAAGCACTACCGTCGGTAATAGAGAACATGGAGATGATGATTCAAAAGGAGAAAACCAGGTGTCTCCAGAAAATTAAAGACAACATCACTGATAAGGGACAACACCGCAGAGCAGAATTGGTATTCATCAAATTTGCCAACAATAGTGAACGAGGAGCATCATGGCATAAAGCACCTGCACCCAGCAGTAGAGCACCACATAGATACAAAGAGCATCTACATTAACACCAAAACCAAAGGCCCTTTTAAGGACCGCCCTATTTTCCAAAAAGAGGTTAGATTCTTGTGTCATCTTCATTTTTATGTACACGTACCGATAGGTTGGTAACAGGGGCCTACCTTATCTTCGCAATAAAAACGCCTTTTATAAACTGTATTTCTACTACTATGTAGGCCTACACATTTTATACAATCTTAACATCCACATCCTACTTATCATTTAATTGGAGAGAGATATATACGAATATTGTAACTAATTCACTTGCTAATTTCACCCGTCATTTAAGGAGAGCAACAGACACGTTCAAGCGTTTCTAGATAATTTGGTGAAGATAAGCAACCACGAGAATTAATGTAGTTGCATATGCATGAATTCATTCATTCATTCATTCATTCATTCATTATTCATTCATTCATTCATTCATTCATTATTCATTCATTCATTCATTCATTCATTCATTCATTCATTCGGGTTTTTAAAGTACACTAAAATCTCAAATAACTGCCTTATGAACTTTGTTACGTAATAACTTGCTTTCGGTATATCGAATGCTCCTGATATTTTTATGCCATCTGCGTATGATATCAGGTAGAATCTGTGGAAAATATTGAATGCATTGGTATAATAGTTTTGACCATATTAAAGAAAAATAGATATAAAAAAGCCTTTTTTTTCAAAAACAATGCTAAAAAATACCTTTTAAACTTAATTTTCTACCCTTAACATCCTTAAACTATACCAAAATTGATGTCATCTTGTAGACAATTTCATTGGTTTTTAAATGACGTAAACTTTATCATTTTTTCGAGGTTTGATCAAAAGTTATGCATAAAAAATGCTTTTAGGTAAAAAAGGCGGCCATTTTGGACGCCATTTGGGATTTTTTATTTTTTACAAGAGGCTTATTTAGGGCACATGTGGTCCAGTGGATAAAGCGCCCGACTCGCACGCCAAAGGTTGTGAGTTCGAGCCCCGCTGAGGCCAATGTGTTTCGCCCTTGAGTAAGGCGCTTTACCCCAAATATTCAATGCCGGGAAGGTAACAGACTCGCTGTAGAGGAGGTGTAGCGAGCCCCCTACAGCAACATTATATGGTGGAGTCTGGCACAATCGCTTCGAAAGAGAGAGGTGCACTCATCCGTTCCTGTACATCAGTCCGTCCCCCCCTTTTACCCCTTAACTTTGTTTATTTAACCCAACATCACACCCCGCTCTGCTCTAAATAAAATTTTAGAGCAGAGGCTTTAAGGTCAAACCTTTTTTAAGCGAGATACTAATGGCTGGCTCCCTGGCTATAACAAAGGGCAGCTATGCAACATCTTCTCGTTTCTTCATTTAAGTAATAATGTTCATTGAAATGGAGGCATGCTCTAAGCTTTGCTTTTCCAGAGAGCATGCTCCTGAAGTTTCTCAGAATTTTCTCGTTTTTTCTTTATACAAAGTGTATTTTGGGGATAAAAAATCTCCTTGCGTGCATGAAAAAAATAATTGTTAATCACCAACTCAGAATTAATGCTAAAACATAAATATGATGATTATAGAGGGCCTCCTCTCATTATCCGGCGATGTCCTTTTGAGGGTCCATGCGACCCCCCGTCACTTAAGTGTTAATTTTGTTTGTTGAGTACAGGCATGGGATTTATGTCAAGCAAACAAATAACCGTCTGTGACCACTATCGCAACTATAATGGACAGTTGAATAAAAGAAACAATGAATAATGATGAAAAGAAAAAAGAGCTAGACATATATTGGAAAAGAAAAATGATGGTATAAAACCATATACGTACTCCAGAAGCCAAGAGAATCTTCTGTCGTCTCGTTCCAAAACGAACTTGATCCTAGACATTCCCAAAGTCCGTTTGTTTCGAATCTTCTACACCCAATATATAATGATGGTACATACTTTATCCAATCTTTATCCCGGAATGTTTCGATATCGCCTTCGTTATCAACGACAATGAGATGAGCGAACTCAAACCAAGACGAGCATATATCGGATGCTTTTTCCCAGTTAACAATCACCGCATCGTCGTAGTCCAGATAAACACGACAGAATCCGTTTGAGCAGAATTTGTAGTCGTCGCCGTCTTCTGAAACTAAGCAGTAACAATATATAATATTTTGAGAATTTATTGCTCTCTCTCTCTCGCTCTCACCTATGGAGCGTAGTAGTGGGCCGGAATAATAACATTTGTCATCGTAGCTAAAATTTACCGTAGGAATGTGGAGTTCATGAAAACAGGTGATGACAAAATCAAAAGTGGTGGCAATTTGCATACGACGCAATTTTCCAAATTGAGGCCATCGTAAAAGCAAAATACCTAAGAAGACAATTTTGGTGTTAAAATGTTTTATCTTGGTCAAGAAGTTAAATACTACTACTGCCGACATAATTGACACAAACGTTACATTCATAGCCTATTAAGATGATCCTGATGTCAAATTTAAGATGTTCTGGGTCAAGGAGTTCAAGGAGGAAACTATTTCAAAACTGTCTGATGAATATAAAACGTCGGCTTCGTTACATCCTGATCTATCTCACAAAATACGTGTTTCGAGAAATTGCATTTGAAAATCTTCTCTTCGTAATAAGCTCGAAACATACCGATTGCGTCATTTACTACCAGGCAAAAGGAAATATCAGCAAGAAAACACTTCAGATCAGTTATGAGCAGTAAGTGACGAAGTTTTTTTTTGTTATTCCAATCGATGTCTGAGGTAGAACACAGATAGACCAGTATGTAACGTATTAATCGCTGTATTATAAAAAGGCACAATTGTCGTATCAGTGCGTCACATAGTGATCTATGTCAGATAGCGCTGTGTGTGACGCAGCTTGTATATATAGATCGGTATGTAATAAAGATATATGTAACTTATCGATTTCTTGGATAGAACACGGATAGCTCGGTATGTAACGTATTCATCGACGTGTTAAAGGGGGATGGCCCGATTTAAGGATATGAAGTTTTCATCTTGATAGATTGGCCTTCACCCCAAAACCCCATCTGTAAAGTTTCGCGCCGATATTTCAATCCGTTTTGATGCGAGAGCTAAAAACGTGATTTTGTAAGCCCATAGAGTACTGTGTAAAATTAATATTGGTCGACCAAAATGGGGCACATTTTCGCAAATAACTTCCAAACTAAACATCTTTTGGCTCTAAGATTTTACAGGGTAAATGAGAAAAATAGTAGCTTTCTTCTGATACCAAAATGCTGACCACTTCCGGTAAAATCTGGGGCTTCTGGGGACGAGGCTATTAGCGATCGGGCCATGGACCTTTAAAGTACGCATGTACGTTTAATTTTTAGTGTATCACATAGTGATCTATGTCAGATATCGCTGTCTGTGAAAAAATAAATTTGAATCAAATTCACATAGATCAAATTTGCTTTAAGTGCCCAAAGAGGTTCCATAATACCCAACACTTGACTTTTTTGCGATTTATTCTAACAATTCTTCCAGGATTTTATTGTTAATTGTCTGATTTATGAATACGCTTGATACAAAGAAATAAATCCGTTCACGGCTTCATTAGAATAATTAAGTTGGGTTCCTAGGAACCCAACCCCCCTTGGGCACTAACGGATGTGAAAAAAATCAAACCTAATTAAAAAAAATAAAGTAATTAAATCTCGGGATTTATTTGCTTAGATAGGAGGCAATTAATTAATAATTAATAACTTAAATAACGTTTTATGTACTGATAGTATCAATTTTAATTTTGACCGTGCTCTTAACTGTGTAAGTCTATGGGAAAGACCAAGGTGAATTTGAAGTTTCTGAGAAAAATACAAGACATTTTGAAAAATAAATATTTTAATTGGTTATTCTAGGGCAGATATAATTAATTATTTTGGTTCAAAAACCTTATGTTGGAGTTGCTGAGGATGGAAATATGCGAACCATTTTTTTTTTCCAGAGAGTGACAATTTCAATTGGCCATAGGCCATATGTCAAAGTTCAGATTTTCATTTTTATTTTCGTGTACGTGGTTCTTACGTGACCCCCATTTACTTGTGTTAGTGTCATGATCAAACTTCCATGGGAAAGTGGTTATCTGGGTTGGGTCCCTAGGAAGTTACCTCGTCCCGCCCCGCCCCCCCCCCCCCCCTTGGGCATTAATTTAAAATGTCTGAAAATGCACTAGTTATAAAAGTGAGACATTTCATGATTGACATGGATAGGACCTGTATGTTTGCTCAAACTAAGCGGCATTGAGACAGTGAATTTGAGGAAATTTACTCCGCGGTCATCAATTTCACATCGATTTGCAAATTACTAGCTTTGGCGACTATAGAGAATCTTGGGTTGCCCGGTCTGACATCGGGCAAGTTTGGTGATTCGTAACTAAAAATTTTTCTGGTCATCATATGTTCAAAATTTGGTTATTTGGTGATTTCAGCTTGTACTTTGTGGTGATGTTGTTGTATTTCCTCTGTGAGAGTTCTAAATGTGAAAGAAACATGCTCAAAGTTGCCATTTTTCCCATAGACTACTGTGTATAAGTGAGTTAGTGGTGTGTAACCTTCTAGAAAGCCAGTGATCATATGTCGGTCTCATTTTTTCTGAAGTTTTTGACCTTTCAACCTCAGTCTTTTAATTAAATCGATATGTAAGTAAGTGTTGCACTGAAAAAATGTGATATTTATCATTTTAACGGTACATGCATGTGCATTGGGACCTATATTCTTAAGGTAGGTTAGCTCAGGTAGTAAGACTTTGCATGGCATTTGGTATGTGCCACCACCATCCGACGAATTCGGCAGCCTCAACGGAATAAATTGTGTGGACTGTGGTGGCAGAATACTAAATTCATCCCGAGCAGATGCATAGGAATTGCCCAGTGTATTTTTAGAGTTATTTTACTGATAAGTGGAGCTAGAGTGGAGTAGGCCTACCCTTAAGACTAGCAAAAGCTATCTGTCACGACCAAAATACGAATGATAAAACTAGTAAAAGATAGCTTGCTTTTGCTTGTCCAGACCGTGGGTGGGGTGGGTGGGGGGGGGGCACTCACATTGTGGAGGCGATGCACATGTAATGCTGTTAGGACCCGGTCCGTTTTAAGCATCATCGTCACCCAAAAATGTCATATGTTTTGACTATTTTTCCACTGTTACCCAAAGACCGCTATTTTGGGAAATTTTCCCCCAAAGACACCTCATTTTTAGAAAATTTGGTCAAAATCTCACCAAGGACCCCATGTTTTGAAACATTTAGCAAATTTGTGCCCTAAATAACCCCTGTTTATGGGCAATTTGGCTGTCTCTCACCCAAAGACCTCATATTTTTGCATGTTTACAGTCACCGAATGCCCTTGGGTTTGAATGTGCTATCCATTTCATGTGAGCCCCTCCCCCCGGTTGAATTGCTGACTCGCTGCTAGCTGGGCACATCCTGGTTACCACTGCCTGGCTGCAAAAGCCATGTTTGCTTCCAAAAAGTACATTGACCCCGGTATCTAGATCAAGATTAAGCTTTGTTCGTGTATATTCAGATTTCTTGTCAATGAGGGCTCCCTTCATCAGGATATCCTATCAAGTCTATGTAGTTAAATGAGAAAAGGACCGTTCGGACTGTTTCCTAAAAAGTTTTATCCATATTTTATTTACATTTAATGCATAATTCTACTGAGTACCAAAAAAAAAATCATGTTTATACAACACAACAGGAATTTGGAGGGTCTTAAGCAAGTAGCCAACCTGTCATCATAATGGAGTTTTAAAGGTATTTTTTGAATGAAATGTGATGCAAAGATATACTGTGTAATTATTAGGAAATGCTGAACAGGTAGGTATAGTATTGCCAAGTTTTGATTCACAACCTAAAATAATATCAGGGTTATAATGTTCAACTGTAGCACGAAAAGCAGCCGGTTTGGCAGAACTATTCAACCCATTGCAATTTATTATTATGGCCTTTAAGCTAGTCAATTTACGATTTTTGGGTATACCAAAATGTGCTGGCTTTGCGGGGGAATGCGTAGGGGTGGATGTGAGTGGTTGATCAACAATGTGTGAGTCCGAACTATCTTCAAAACTAAGTGATGAGAATGGGTTTGAACTCTTAATTGAAGCAGAAGCAAAGATTGAAGTGCTGAAATTTAGTAGACCACACTGGGTACATCCATGAAAAACTAGTGGATCTGTTACACAAATATTGGTCATTTTGGTCTGACATGCCACAACAGCTGGTGTGGCACCAAAATCCACAATCATCGCATAAGTTTTACAAATACTGCAGGGAAAACCAGATTGACTTGACTGCGATGGGCCCGGATTTGTCTCAACTTGGCCACTGAGAAGAAAAGCAAGTAATAAATGATGACTACTATTAGGATTAAATTTCCAAACTGTATTGGACCAAAACGATTTCTGTAGAGCCTGGGTATCAATCAAAATGCTCAATCCACTAGTAAACTGTGAGGAACTGTGAGCTCCTGTGTGAAATCTTAGATTTATGACTCTGCTTTCGACAGTGTGTGTACGGAAATCGCCAGTATGTATACGGATGTCGCCATTTTTTGTACAACAACTAGCTTGTACAAAATGGCTACGATTGACAACAGAAAGACAAAGTTTAACAGCAGGGTGGATTTATTGTCATTATAGTTTCTATCACACGCCATGACTTGATGAATTAACACTGAAAATAAGTTTGGATAAATCCCACCATATGCAATCCAGCGAGAGAAAAACCCAGCTCGGCAGACGTAGCAGAATTTGGCAGTCGCGGTAACCCAACACTGACGAGTGACAAGAGTTAGATTTTGCACAACTTCCATGCACAAATGTCGGTAAAATACCACTCACAATGTTGGACAGCGTTAAAAGCAACCCAAAATACGGAGATGGAGGTAGGATGGGATTTAATTTTGTGAAAAATAAATTTGATATTAAAAACTATAAACTGGGAGAAATTAAAGAGACATGAAGATATTTTCAGAAAGAAGCGCCCCCAATTTTTGTCGAACCCCAGCTTTTTACATATTTGGAATGCTTACCAATGCATTAGATCACACATGAAATGAATAAGCCGTATACGCCGTCTTTATGTAGTGAGATGATGATATAGTACTTTCTGTCGTGCACGACAGAAAGTCAAAGCACGGTGTTCTATGGAGATGATTACGATAGCAGGCAGTTCAAAACAAGGTTTTCGGTTTTCTTTTGTACTTGTATGTTCAATAAGCCTTCGAACGTTCTCGGTAGGTGGTCTACAACCGATTCCGTGAAATTTGAGAGAAAAAAAAATCTCCTCATGTCACTTAAAGAGCACGTCCGAGCTAGTGACGTCACTTTAGGTGTACATTCCAGCAAGTTTTTGTTTAGGGTAGCTAACTGCGCTATTGATACTTGTTTATTGTGCAAATTGCAGCTTCAAAATATGCATTTAGAATGCCTTTCGTCAATTCTTGGTCATGGATAATACTCCTTGTCAATGGGAAGTGGTCCGGGCTTTTACCTTGAGCTGTTGAACACCACATTTCATCTACTTGATCTGCACATGTCATATAACCGTCACATCGTTGGTCATGTCGATAACAAATGGAATTTCCATCACAGGTTGATTTACACAATTTGTCTGACAAAATGAAAGGTAAAATTGAAAATCATTGTAATTAATGTGTTTTTACTGTTCACCGTATAACGGGGACAATTATATACTCCCTGCCTAAAAAATACCGAACGATGTTGAAATGGCCATCAACGTGCTCACACTTGCTTTCAAATGAACGCGCCAAGCCAGCTGGATAAATCTCTCAAACTTCCACATCATGCTTCGTTATCAATGCATTACGGACAAAGGTCAATAAGCAAACACATTACTCGAACAACGGTCCTGGCATTTATTATTATAATTCACCTACATACCTACATACCTTTTAATACAGTAATTTATATCGTTCGGATTTTTTAGGCGGGCAGTATATGTTGGGAATATATTCGTGATCAAATTCAACTAATTGGATTTGAATTAATCATGCATAGAGACCCGGGAGGCCACTTGTATTCAAAGGTCGATATGATGCGTGAACAAGAAAACGCGTAAAAAGGGCCCCTTTTTTCCAACAGACGATTTACGCGCGTACATTGTTTAGGGTGTCAAAAACAGCAAAATATGGAAAAAAAGGTATATTTTTTTAACCTTGAAATTGCGATGTACGTGTATAGGGTATCTCATTAAGCAGGGACTGGTGCGTCTATCCCTACTCAATCGTGTGTGTGTGTGTGTGTGTGTGTGGGGGGGGGGAACTTGTAAATTGTCTAGACCCAACCTCCACCCCACCCCCACCCCCCGCCACCCCACCAGCTCTTCATATTTCCAACCGTAAGTAAAAATAAAAAAAAAATGGTATGCCCGGCGAGCGCAGCAAGCCCGATAATTTTTTTAATTGTTTGTGATTCCGGGTTGTGATTTTACAAAAATGTTTACCTTTTCAACAGAAACCACGTACGTAGTAAGCGACAGGTGCAGATCCAGCCCCTCTCAAGTGAGGGAGACCAAATGAAAATGAAAATTGGCGGCCATGGCGCCGCGTAATCGGCATGGGGGTTCCCATCCTCCGGCGCGAAGCGCAGAACCCCTGCAATGATCGCTTTCGAAAACAAACTTTTCATGCAAATTTGATAGAAACAATAGCAAATTGATAGACACAATTTGAAATTTGTGTTTCACCTTAGATATGATAAACGGTATTAAAAAAAGAAAAAAATAGTTGGTTTAGGTTTCGTTTGAAATAATTACATTTAAAGTGTTCACAGAGAGTTTATTAAGCTACGCCTGGGTGGGTACGGGAGGGGGTGTCTCCGCCCGCGCAAAGCGCGGAACCACTGCAATGTAAGATCCCTTAGAAAAAATATTTCAAGGTATACTCCTTCTACAGGCTGTATCAAGAAAATTGTGCATAGAATACTGCTGACCCTGAACTCGACATGTCCATTGAACCGTCATTTTTTCTGACATAATCATAATACTCATTTTTACACTACATATTCTGAAAAAATGAAAGAAATCGCTTAAAAAGGAATCAGATATGAACAGTTTTGTACACCTTACCATTTTTCTCCCATTCCAATGGAGTTCACACATTTTGTGTAAACCAATAGATACCTCCGGCCCTTTCAGGAATTTTCTCACCCTTTACATGACAATTTTTAGAGTATGTTAAAAGGAAAAAGTCCACTCATGTATATAGGACTAACCCTGGTTTAAACCTGGGTCTAAAGTTAGGCTCCCTTTCGGAATACCAGCCTATTATTTTCTTTCAACTATTGTTTTGTTTGCACAAAAATGATATGGATCAGAGCAAACTCTCATGGATCAATAGCATGTTTAAACAAAATTGAAACATATTTTGGATGAGAGTTCTTTGCATAAAAATATTGCACAAAATCAGCTTGATCAGATGAAACTTTCATAGATCATTGCTATGTTTTAAAACGAATTTGAAACAGATTAGGTATTTTGGACAAGAGTGTTTTTCTTAACAATGTTGAACAAATAACATTTCTAAAGACACTTTAATATAATCTTGCCTTGTCCACAAAGTCAAGTTTTCAAAACGTTATAAACGTTAGCTTCTTGAGCTTGGCAACGTAAGTATCATAATTATGTCTGTTGTCTAAGTTTTCAATGTAGTCTTCCTTCAACGTTGATCTCTACCATTGGACTTGAAGAATTGTCTTCCAGCTTATGGCAATGGACAAGTTAAAATAGTTAAATTTAGAGAAAAAAGTTATTGAAAAGAGATCTTGTTTTCGCATCTGGACCAGGTATATTGACCTTTGATTGTTTTTACAATAGCTTACTACGTTTAAATTAACATCTAAATATTCAAAGCAATGATATTGATTCGCTTAATCTGATATGCCATTTACTCTTGTGAAGCCAGGTCATAAAGTTACTATGGATACATTGAATTAAAACTAACGGCGAATCTAATTTCCTAGTTTGTGTGTCTATTCACATAATTTTTTCAAACCCTATAATCTTACTCTTTAGTAAATTTTGAATATTAAAGACATTTGGTCAAGCTAGTTCATTTTTTGTGTCTCCTGAACGAATGTTCATGAAGGCACAACTAGTCCAAATTATTGTGTGTGTGTGTCCGTTCCGTCCATGCCGTATGACTTGGTTACCTTTTTAAAATGCTTCTGCAGCTAAACGCTTTGCCCATTTACTTCAAACTTGATAATGATAGAGTGGAGTGGCGCAATGTGTGTCGCTTGGCCTGCATTATTTTGCATTTTATGATTTTTTAATTAGCTTATTTGTCATATTTTTGCAGAATTTTCGGCTAACCTTTTTTGAACTGACTTTGCTGCTACACGCCAAGTCTGATTTACTTCAAACTTGGTAGGGGATAGAGTTGGTGTGCTTAGCTTTTGGCCGCTTTATTGCATATCTTAATTTTAATTAGCTTATTTGCATATTTTTCATAAATGTTCTGTTGGCTAAACGCTATGCCCGAATTACTTCAAACTTGGTACTTTTGTTATAAACTTCTCTCCAGTGCAATTTGTTCTCTTTCTAATCATCATGCCAACTTCATCATGACGCAGTGATGGGCAACCAACGACACTTGTGGTTCAGAATCCGCCTTGTCTGATTGAGATTTATACAGAAGCAACCACTACACTCCCATGTATTGAATGGAACTTTCACAGCATTTAGTTAAACACAAACAACAATGGTAAAAGGTAAAAAGCCAGGAGTGCTTTCACAAAATATTTTAAGAAATTACAAACCTATAGTGATTAAAATGATAACGTGTTTATTCTCTAAAATGCTTCATGGGTCGGCCGCGCATTTTCAAGTTTAGGTAGAAATACCATAACGCAAAGTTGGCGTCACCTATTTTGGTGGTTGTTGAGAATATAATTTTTCTTTATATAGTAATGACCCGCTCTAAATTCGATGGAATTCGTATTCTTTGTGCAACTGTTAAAAATAAAATTGTAAAAAACAGGTCATTTGACCTGGCCGCTGGGACTCACTACATGAAGAACTTAAAATAACTGGACCGTAAAAATACGACCATTGGTAGGAACGGAAAATAACGGCGGAAATCTCAGCGTTCAACGTTATTGTTTGGTTTTGACTTTTTTTAAAATAAAGAATAACAACGTATTACAATTCTCTGACACATTTTACGTTTGTAGCTATGCATCATACAAACGTTTTAGTTACGTTACTACGTGGTTGTAAAAAGTTATATTTCAGGCAAACGATTTAAAGAAAAGGTACTAAACAAAGGGACAACGTGAAGAAATAAGATTTGTTTTATAGGTTGATGTACACATTCTAATGTTACCAATTACTTAATCATCATATGAATAAACTTAATACATGTACCTTCTAGGATTCGAACCGGCCTTAAGATTACAAGTCCCTAACCTATCCACTACACTACATGACTTTACTGATAGCAGATCCTAACCGTTATCCACTACTGTAACACTACATGACTTTACTAATAGCAGATGTTGACAAAATTCAATTATGATATATGTTTGTGTGGTGTGTCTTCTTTTTCAATTTAAACTCAATTAATCACAAGGGGGAAAAGAGTTTTTTTAAACTATTTTTGAAA
>JAMKCH010029500.1:0-62298 GCA_023653785.1 Ophioderma brevispina
TTGTGTCTGCACTAATATCAATTAGTGGTGTTAAAGGCATCATTGGTGATTTGCTAAATCAGAAAATCAAAAATCTGATTTTTGCATGTCTCTAACAAGTATGGGTATCCTAACATACCTTACAAGTGACAAAACCAAAAGTAGCCTAGTAATAAGGACAGAATTGCACAGACACTTGCTACAACACGTAATTTTGGAGATTCACATTTTTGAATATTGCTGTTGTCTTCCCTCTCCATCAGTTTTTCAGTCAAAAAAAATTATGAGACTTCTACAGACTTAGCCTTCCCTTTTAAGCTGTTCATGCAAATTTAGAATATTTTTACTCTTTTGGATGGATCACTGATTGTGTCTTTAAAGGCTAACTCAGAGATTTCAAAATATAATTTTTTTGGTGTATTAACTACAAATAGGGATCTAGAACTAAGATAGTCACCTAAAATTCTCATTTCCAAAGTTTGAGATGAATCAGATTTTTCATTTTCAAGCAGTAAGCATTTATGTATATCAGTGCCATAGGATACTGTGTAAAACAAAAAATCAGGATCTGGAATTTTATAACAAAGTTATGAATTTCTATATGAAGGACTTTGATTTGAGCTTAGCTATTTCACACAGTGATTAGTATATGGACAAGCATTATATAGAGGCAAAAACATGATTTGTTTGTAAATAGAGAGTGCCCTCCTTGGGAAATCTCTTGAGTCAGCCTTTAAGAGGCTTGTCTTTTTGGTGATGAGCAAAGTATGTCACAGTTAACCATGCTCACACACATTGTTTTCATAGGTTCAATATCGTATAGCACAATAACCACCTTCATATAGAATTTTTACACTCCTTATCAATGCATTACTCATTTGAAATGTTCCATTCCTATTATGCTGACTAAATTATACTAAATGTTTTTGATGATATAATCAATATAAGGACTACGGAGTAGTCTACTACAAACCATGCAGAAGAAATTCTTAACTAAATAATCACTGCTTAGCAGTACATCATCAGCAAAACAATCTAAGACCCTATTTGACAGCTTTTTGCTCAAAGGGATGAGAGAAACTGACATCAGGTACATGGCCTCTTCATTTGTTTACAAAGCAACTTCATTTATATGTGCCTACATGTATTCAACTTCGAGGCTCTGTCTTGTATACTATGCTGTTGTGCATGCCTGGAAAAAGTGGGGAATTTGGGAATGTCATTCCCGGGAAATTTGCTATTTGGAGGGAAATTTTTTACCTTAAAATAAAGAAATACATAAGAATTAAAGGGAAATTTTGAAATCTTGGAGGGAAATTTTGCTATCTTAGAGGGAAATTTTGATCATATTCCCGGGAAATTGTGCATTTTTTACAGCCCTGCTGTTGTGGTGGTGCAATTATGTACATGCATGCACAATGCTTTCCTGAGGTGGTAGAATTTGGTGCATTTTAAGGATGTGAGCAGAGTGTGTATTGAGTCAATCCCACAATGCACCAGTTTTGGGAAATTTCATTTCAACAAGGTCATGTGATCCCACACAAATCCTATTCTTAAAACATAAAAACCCTGACTTTTACAGTTCATGTTAGCCCACAAGGTGCTAGTATACGGCGGTCCTGTAAGTACGTATATCCTGTTTCTAAAATTGAAAGCGAAAATTGAAACCAGCGTTTGAAAATTATCAAGACTGAAATAATACCGAAAGGCATTGTGGGAAAAGGGATGCGACCTGTAGCGATTGCGTGTTCACTTTTCCGTGTTTGCGAGCACCGAAGTACCCGACAAAAATGTTCAATTTTCTCGCTAGGTTCTATAGGTTCAGACCCAATTAGGATACATATTGAAAACAAAACATAGTAACGGACTCTCTGATGCAAAAATCTCCATAGAACCCCTTCGTATTCCGGAGATATTTGAGATTTAGTTTCATTTGCATGTATTCGCTATGACGGACTGATAACGTTAATCTCTCGCGCAGCACTAATTTAGATAATATCTTTTGCAGTCTGTGACACAGACTACACACTTTCCGGACCGCCATAGTGCTAGTACTTAGGGAATTTTTTGCATAATCATGAAATGTCTTGTTGTTCTTGAGCTTTTTGAACTTTTTTTATCCTAAGTACTGACATATTTTTAGTACAGTACAGTATAGGCACATTGCAATGCATTCTGGAATTGATTCAAAACACCTTCTTGGATGTGAGTAACAGTATATTGTCAGGGAAGGGAATCAGACCAAAAACTACCTGCTGGAATTGTCAATTTGATATTTCCCCAATATTTTGTAGATGTTTGCAATGACATTTCATGATTTTAAGCATCTCTTAAAGGTGCTTGTTCCGATTTAAATGTATATGGCATGACTCATGTTCTCTACTTGATACAAGAGCCTGTACTTGCATACACCACCACAACGTTTTGCTGAACGCATACTTGTGGTTTTGATAGTTAATGCATCTATATTAAAGTCATATTAGCTACTCTGCTAATGATGGTTAACCATTGAAACAACATTTTTGTGTCACCTGCCTTAAGGCAGAAAGACACATAGGGATCACTTTGTCCCCTGTAGTCTGTTGTTGTTGTTGATGTCTGTTGATGTCTGTTGTTGTTGTTGTCTGTTGTGAAAAAGGGTTAACATTTGCCTGTAATATCCACATACTTTGATGGATTTAAAGCAATTCATGGTCACAGGTGCAACATGACATCCCCCCATTTGTTGATGAGGTGAAAGGTCACATACCAAGGTCAAAGGTCATTTGAGGTCAAGTTGTAAAATAGGCTGAAAATGTAAAATTAACCTCATTTGAAAAGTTGAAGTTCAATTGGAACCAAACTAGAGTTATAGGTGCAACATGGGATCCCTCATTTGTTGATGAGGTCAAAGGTTACATACCAAGGTCAAAGGTCATGTGAGGTCAAGTTGTAAGATAGGCTAAAATGTAAAATTGACCTCATTTTGAAGTTGAAGTGCGATTTGAACCAAACTTGGCTTATGGAGTTTACATGCAATCCCTCATTTGTTTATGAGGTCAACGGTCATGTCAAGGTCAAAGGTCATGTGAGGCCTATCATTCACAAACCGCGACGGCAGGCGACACAAGCGGTCCGTGGACCGATGTATTTTTCTCTCTATCTTGGGTAAGAAGTGGATTTAAAAATCTAAAATTTAGGACAAGTGTGAAAAATTCGGCCTTTAATCTGAAATAATACTTCTTGTTAAATCAGTGCGTCCCAAAGGCAATTGGAACAAGCAATTGAAGGTGCTTGTTCCGATTTGTCTAGTGTGTTGAACCTGCATTTACATACACTCACCACTAAGTATCGTAGGAAACAAACTTGCAGTTTTATGGTAGAAGCAATAATACATATTGCAAGGCCTATTCATTACTTTGCTAATGTTGATGGTTATTCATTAAAGCAAGTTTTCTGTCTCTGTCTTGAGAAAGAAATGGATTTGAAGGCTGAAATTTCAAGACGACAAATTGAGAAAAATATGGCATTTCATCTGATGTCAAAATGGATACTACTTCCAGGTAAGTCAGAAGGACCCAAAGATGATCAGAACAAGCACCTTTAATTAATGCTTGATTGTTTATTTTCTTTCTTACCAAATTTGGATTGATTATTTGAGTTAGATACTATAATGATGGTAGAATCAGAATCGCTTGCCAGTTTAGGCCATCAGTCAGGGTTTTTGCTATTCTTTTTAAATAAGCTTAGAACATACTTTAGGGAGAAGATTCATTTTATTTATGTGAGAATCCCAGATGTAAGAGCTTTCTTGCACACTATTTTGAACATACAATCAGTGCAGTGGTGTACCCGGGGTGGGGGGAAGCTTCCACCATCCCCCTGTGGGGTATCTTTCCCCCCTCCTGCCCCCTGAAAAATTAGTGAATTTCTGGAAACGTGCCAATTTACAGTAAAAACAACATAGGTCTATGCTAAACTAACAAATTTTAATATATGCTTTCCCCCTGGAAATATGTGTGCCCCCCCAAAAAAAGCTGGTTACGCCACTGCACACAATGACGTCATTGCAATACTGTATAAGCTACTAAGCTTGATGATGGCTGTTGCCTCCTAAGTTCAAAAATTTAGGACTGAAGTAGTCAATAATTTATTGCCTACTATATTTGTACACCAAACCACTCTTCTGGTGTGTTTAAGATTTGAAAAATAAACTGATGTCCTTCCCCATAAGCGACAGTTAGTTGCAGTCTTCTGAAGGACATTTTAATTTGTTCTTATAAGCAAGAGATACAAAATATATGAGCTAGCCTCTGCATTTGGTTTCAAAACACCTGCTCAGATAACTTAAAATAGCCAAGAAAACTATAGGGCATTCATCCTAAACTCGGCATAGATCACAGTGCCCTACAATTAATTGATTCACATCATTTTGATTGTATTATTATTAGATTCAGAATTTTTAAAAGTAATTCTGAAACAGCCTTTTTTTTCCGGAGCAAATTATTTTTGTCTCTGTGTCTCATTAATAAACAATTGGATTTAAGGTACAAAATAAACAATATTAAATCACCTTTATTCGGTCTGAAAGAATACTTGCACACAAAACTAAATCCCAAAATTTGATTTGAATCAGGCGGTGGCGGCCAAGCCTCATTCATTATAGCAATTCACCAAAAATGTCAAAAGAAATTAAAGCAATATGTAGTGCAAACCACAAACCAATTTGGGTGCTTTGATGTGGGTCGGTCATGGGTGTTCCCATGACCTACATACGACCTCGTCCTCGTTCGTTATTAATACAAAAAAAAAATCAGAAATAACCCTTCCAGTGGAGTTGATTCTTCAACTCCGATTTTGGAATAAGAAAATATTCCTTGACAACATATAAAAAATTCAGAATTTTTCGACAACATTTCATTTTTATGTGTTAAACCAATGGCGATGTCTGAAATTGGGATTTCTTGGCCGCCCTCCCCTGATTTGAATCTGTGGACACCTGATGAAACATTTTAATGTGAGTGGCAATTGTGTGCAATAGTTCGTTAATTTAGTTAAACCAAAGTTTTAAATCCGGTTTTGTCCCCATTAACAGGGGTGGCCGGATACACCTCACTCAGCAATACTGTTGTGGGAGGATTTGTTAGAGCAAAAGATAATTGACTGGATGCCTTTCCTGACATCAATCCACAGTTTTCGGTGGTGGGACTAGCCTTTGGGCAACCACGCTCACCAAGCAAGGCAGCATGTGCTGGATGGCCACCATTAGCTCTCCAGAGCTGATGCCCTTGTAGGTAGATCTTCTTTTTCATTCTACCAGGGTAACCAACTACCCTCCTCATCAGATTTCCTTAGAAACCCAATGGGGTGACGGTTTATCCGCCGGCAACTCGGTCCGGGGACAGGTAGTAGCTGGTTACCAGGGTAGCAGGCCCTCAAAGGAAACCTGACCAATACAATATAATTGCCCATACACTGCTGTTCAAAGTTCTGGTAAGCATGAACACACAGCTTTTTGAAAGTCTCATTTATTATGACAAAACCAGAATAAAACAAAAAATATCAATAGTGACACAGTTTTGACAACTGATGTGGATTAGTTATTCCACAAGCTACATCCTGTGCAAATCTTATGAGATTTCATTGTGGGCAAATATGATTTTTCTTAAAAATCTAATTTTACCCAGATCTATGGAGAATGGCTATCTAGAGGGAGCTATAACATACAAATCATGATCTTTGTAGGCCTATATGGCACGATTCCCACAATGGATTTTTTTTACAAGGCTCTTGCATGTCCCTACTTAAAGTGACAGGAGGAGATTTTTTTAGGATACAAATTTCCCTCAAATTTCACTGGATCGGTTGTAGACCACATACCGAGAACGTTTCGAAGGCTTATCGGACAAACAGGTGCAAAAGAAAACCGCAAACCTTGTTTTGAACTTGCCTGCTGCCGTGATCGTTCCCCATAGAAAACCGTGCTTTGACTTTCTGTCGTGCACGACAGAAACTACTAAATTATCATCTTATTACATAAAGACGGCGTATTCGGCTTATTCACTTCAGGGGCCCGTTTCACAAAGACTTACGATCAATTGTAAGTTTGATTTATCGAGCGTTAACTTGATCAAGCGTAAGTTTAAACTTGATTGTAAGTTGAAACTTACGCTTGATTACAATCGATCGTAAATCTTTGTGAAACGGGCCCCAGGTGTGATCTAATACATTGGTAAGCATTCCAAATATGTAAAAAACCGGGGTTCAAGAAAAATTTGGGGCGCTTCTTCTTGGAAATCTCCTCATGTCTCTTTAAATCTGTTGTCAAAATTGTGTTGCCACTGCTTAAAATTGTCCTTCAAGAGACAATTTTCATGGGGTCAAACAGCTGTGAACGAAGTGCGTATTTGCGATTGTCATCATTCACCAATATATCTCAATGTATTTGTTTTAAAAAATGCAAGGTTTTCTGAAGTACAAAATCTCACATTTGAGCATGACTGGTGGGTTTTTGTGACATTTCGGTAGTGCCCCTTTAACCCCTTAGGCATTAACCCTATCACTACTAAAACTCACTAGAACTCAATGAGCTGAGGTTAGGAAAAAAGATGCAACTCGACGTCATCCGTACCAACACTCATATGGGCACAAAATCGCTGGCTGGGCCAGCGACTCCCTCATGGCTTGCCATCCCTGCTCATGGGAATGGTGCGCCGGAAGCCCCGGGTTCGAATCCTGCCACTGACGTCCGGTCTTCTTTAGCTTCTATCCCTTTACCCCTTCCCTTCCTCTCTGGAGATAGGCCAGAAACCAAAAGGACGTCAGGGATAGCAGCCATTGAATTGGTTATAATGGTCAGTGGCTCTTGAAATGGTTCTTCAGGTGACACACAGTTCTTCAGGTGACACACAGTCACCTGAAGAACCATTTCAAGAGCCACTGACTCAACTAAAGATAAATTAAGTCATCCTAATACATGGCAGCGCACAGATGTATCACATGGCAGCTATGCACACTTCCCAAACCATTCTTGTTCTTACAGGACAAAATTGCCTAATTTAATAATGCCCCTCAAAATGAATATGAAATTCAGTGAGATTGAGTGAGCTTGAACGTGGCAATTCATTATGCAAGATATTTGTCAAGAGGCCGACAAATTGAAATTTTTCATTTTGTTGTGTAAGTATAAGACCCCAACCCACAGATCGTCAGTGATGGAAATGCCTCTTGTTGTAACAATTATATGACAGAAACAATTACTTGCTCAGAGTCTGGCGGACGTTATTAGTGGCCAGATTGGGTGAAGTGAAATTAGCTGGACTTGGGTAATTTTTGTATGTAGAATGATTTAGTCATGGGAGCCATTATGTATTTGAGGCTAATTGTAACTACCCTGTTTTGTTATAGTTATGTAGAGAGTTACCTACCCATTGAGCACTGTATTTCCATACTTCGCCACATTCTAGATTTCGCATGAAAAATGTGGGGATGTAATTTTTGACAAATTATCTGATGTTTCCCAATAAAATCAAACTAGGGGTGGAAATTTCTTTTGAGAGACAAGACAGCTTATGATAGATCATTTAACATGGAGAGATCATTTAAGTGAGCAAAGGGTAAAGGCGATTCAGAAAGATTTTTAAATCTCAATAATTTTTTTGTGTACGTAATTAACAAAAAGTCATCTCGAACTTAGAAATAGTCTCTAAAATGCTTAATTCCAAAAGTTAGAGATGAATCGGATTTTTCCGTTTTCAGGGCGTACAACGTTTGTTCCCAGTAGATTACAGGCCATAGGAACCGTGTAAACAAAAATTTCCGGTACGGAATTTTATAACCAATGCCGTGATTTTCTTTAATGAAGGACTTCGATTTGAGCTTAGTTATTTCACACAGAGATAGTGATTATTAGATGGACAAGCATTATGTACAATGCAAAAACACCATTTGTTTGAAAATTAGTGCGCCCGGCTCATCGGAAATCTCTGAAGTCGGCCTTTAAAACCAACTTGGTCAATGATTGTTAAAATGGAAAATTATCAGGTTTTGTTTAAAAAGTGACTTTAACAAATAAAGACCCTGCATTTTCATGATCCTGGCAACATTTATTTTGTTTGTGATTCCTACATATCTTCTTACAAAATGTTATTTCCAAATGGCAATTGATTCCGATGCTACACTTTGATGTCTTGAGTGAATTTTAAAATGTATGCACTTGCCCCATAGGTCACTCCCAGACAAAGTGTTAACCATGCTACATCGTTCACCATGGTCAACCATGGGTAGAACCTGTGCTTGACCATGGCCAACTGCGCTTTGACAATGGTCAACCATGTTGAGATGGCACCACAGTTGAACCTATGGTTGAACCATGGTCAAGCATGGTCATGACCTGATCAACCATGCTTGAACTGCAATGGTTAACCATAGGTGGTTGCAACATTTGTTGTTCATTTCTCAAACTATGGTTGACCTGGTCAGGTGCAGTTGGCCATGTCAAGCACTTTCTACCAGGGTTAGCATGGTGACCCCTGCTAGCATGGTTGACATTTTCGTCTGGCAGGTAACAGACTCGCTGTAGATGTAGTGTGGTGATCCCACACAGCAACATTATATTGAGGTAGTCTGGCCCAATCGCTTCGAAGAAGATTGGGCACTCCGTTCCTGTGTACACAGGTCCCGTCCCCTTTAACCTTTTTTTTTTACTTGGGCCAACAGTTTAGATGTATGAATCATCTCAATTTCTTGGGTTAAATTGGGGGGAGGGGGGGGGGGGGGCGAGACTGTTGGATTACAAATACCAATTTAAAATTTCAAATGTTTAAAAACTTGTTTGTATTGTTCAAAAGGGTCATTTAGAAGCAGATTACCAAGGTGAATCTTGTTTTACCAATATAATTAAGACCCTATCATGGGCAGTGGCATATCCCAAGGGGGCCATGGCCCCCGATTTTGATTTTGTCTCAGAGATGAGTTTTTCTGTTCACTTTAAGAATTCAGGTCATTGGCCTTGCAAGCCAGATTGGGCCGGCAAAGTATAGGATTTCAAGTTCAATGGTCAAGCGTCGACAATATAAATTTTACAAAATTGTTAAGAACTTGCCCTCACAACATTTAAAAGCATATAAAACCAAAAATTTTGCGGGGGATTTTCCCTCTCAAACCCCACCCGGATCTATCGGGCTGCACCGCGCGGTACTAAGATTGGACACCGCGGTCCTCCTAGATACAATGCTTTTTTTCTGGATCGTTCAGATGGACCCTGGCCCTCCCCGTATCAAAATCCTTGGCTATGCCACAGATCAGTGGTTGTCTAAATTAATACATACAAGACTAATCAGGTTCTCGCATGTCAGTAACACGTCGTTAGTATAATTCTAGAGGTTACATTGTGACGTCAATGCCGTGCACGAACAAAGCAACTGCCCTGCAGTCTTCGTGAGCATCCAGCAGGGCTTGTGCTTTTAAAATTCACAACCTATCAGGCGTGATAAAGCTATTCAATGCTGTAACGGTATGGGCATATTCTTTCTCCTCTAACAATGGCAGTAGACCAGGTGCTAACTTGTGTTTGTAAATACCATTGAGTCACCTCATCTATAAGTATCCTAACATACCTAGGAATGATAAGGCTGAAAGTACCCTATCGGAATAAAATTAGATACAAACCTGGCAAAAAAGTATCTCGGCAATGTTTTTCGATCAGTAGTTGTGCCAAAGTCAGACATTTTGAAAGTTATTCGAATATACTTTTGTTGCCTAGGTCTTTAGGTCTTGCTTTAACCCAAATCGCTTGTAATTAAATCGCGTTGTCAAAAATGGGGCTGATGAGTGCCCCGAAAGACGCAACCCCCCCCAAAACCAAAAGTTGCAGAGTTTTTGGATTTTTCAATCTATGGTACTTAGGTGTGGTACCACGCAATAATACGTGTGTAATGATTTTAAAAGAGGTTTTCGCGACTGAAGAGCAGAGGTCCACTTGCAATATTTGATTGTTGTACACTGTTTTGTGTCCCAGTACACTCAATGGGCCATTGAAAATCCAAAAACTCAGCCATTTCCCACTTGCCTTTTTCTTACAAAGCCGATGCTATTAAAATGAAAGAGCAAGGCCTAACAATATAAATGTATAATTTTCGAAAAGTTTCAAAACTGGTCTGACTGTTGGGCACGTTGCTGATGGAAAAACGTCAGATATTTTTGACACTGATGTATTTTTAGTCCATTACTTTCCACTATGAACACTTACTGCGATATAACTAATGAATGGCAGTCATACTTTCAACACTGCTGTTTTAAAACGGAAGTAACCAAAAGATGGCCTCTTTAATTTTTATTTTTGTTAAAAGTGTCCAGGCTCGATACTACATAGCCCCCGCATCTCGTGAGTTTCCCCCAGAACCTCAGATTTTACCGGAAGTGGGCAAAATTTGGTATCTGAAGAAAGTTAACTATTTTTCCCTCATTTACCTTGTGAAATCTTCGGGGTAAAAGGATGGGTATGGTTTGGAAGTTCTGAGCGAAAACGTGAACTTCTCGGCATTATCCTATATCCAAATTTTACAACTGGTATGTTGGGTTGTGGGGATACAGGTAATGAACCCCCTTTGCAACTGTTTCATTACTATTTGGTGCATATTAGATGAGCTCATGCATATTGGCCTGATTATTAAAAATGTAAACTTCTACTCATCCGCAATTGTCCCAAATGTTGATAATTATCAGCATGTTCGAGGAGTCCCAAGTGTGTGAGAAAGTATCGAATCCAAAACATGATAATGATAAAATTGGATGAAATTAAACCACCGAATATTGAATTGGTGTCTTTCCTCATTCTCGCTATGAGTTTTAAAATATTGGGCTGACTGCATCTCGCCCAATCTCAAGTAAAATCACGGTTGACTTGGCCCTCTCCCTTGACGGATGGAAATGCTTAGTGGAAAGAATCTTATCTAAGGGACCATAGGTATAAGCATGACATTAATAGTTTTTTGCAACCATAGCTTCGATGACCAAATCGATCCAATTGTTTATATTCAAACGTTGGTATTTGTCTTCTGGGTTAGTACCAGTAGAACAGGTGTAATTTAAATCCTCACTTGTTGCACTATTGTCACCTCTTTTCGCTCGTCCTGTTTGTCATTCGATCAAATCAGCCTACGTGAGTCTTCCCATTGACACGGCTTCATGTTCTTGCCACTTCTATTTCCGTGTTTTCTCCTCTCGCCTTAGCCCCAGGGGGCGAGATGCTTGCTTGCAACTCTCTGCGTATTAACGTCTTGTCCGCACGGGCTCCCGGGTGGGTGATTTTGTGTGGGGGGTGTTTTATCCTAGTGGAGGTGTTCTGACGGAATATCGGACCCTCGTGTGCGGTGCGTGAGAATAGGTGTGGCTGTGCTGTCAACCAAAGGGTGCGCCTCGGTGCTTTAGCGGGGGGAGCACTGTTGGCGGCTCGCCTGGGGCGGCGGAGGGGTGGTCGTGGGTCATGAGCGCATGTGGGATCATGTGGTACCGGTGAGGGAGTGTGCCGCTCCGCTAAATATTTTTCAAGCCCTCATTTTTGTATGGGTACTCGGTAACCACTCACCCTCTGGGAGGCAGTAATGCCCAAATCCCTCCAGGATAAAAGAGATGGTGACGACGATGTGATGTGTGTTTTGGTTTTATTTCAAAGCCAAGCTGTCAGTAATATCCGTAGGCATATATTCGTGTTTGGGATGATTTGCAGTTGAACTTTGCATTGTTGATGCTGTATTCAAATAAAAATAAATAATTTTTTAAACAACAAACCATAAACAAGGAACAAAAGACAGAAAAAATAAGGTAGAGATTCTTCCCTACCCAACGAAACAATAAAACATGATCTTTCAGCTCCCATCGGATTAACGCTGAAATCCCCAATAGTAAATCACTAATAGTGCTGTTAGAGTGTAAGACTATCCCCACTGTGGTGAAATCCCGTCAAGAGCGACCTTCCACACCATATCTAACAATAAAAACAAACTCTCCCACGTATGTAACGTATCCGTTTCCCAACAAATATGTTTGCACTAAACCGTCGAGTGAAATATGGCCATGTTTGATTTGTATAACTATGTTAGGCTTACAATATATATTTTCATCTGGCCCTCCAGGATTTTCATTCTTGTAGTTATTCGGACTCAACTCATTAAAAAAAGATCAGACATTCCTATTTGAAAAAAAATTATTTATCAGCTTGAAATAATGTATAATAGTCTTCCTTCTCTCCAGAAAAATGACAAAATACTTCAGTGGCATTGCCCCTGGCCCGACACACTCCTATTAATTTTCCTCCGTAGTCGTGACAATTTTGACATGTCCCATGTATGAGCTCTTATGTTAAATGACATACATACTCAGCAGGTTACCACATACTCTTGTGCAATGATGATCATAGGCCCTTTAAATAGCCCTATGTGAACCGTTTGTTTGTCTTTGACCTAAACATGATTTAAACATTATAGGGTAGAATTTTTTGTGGAAAAGCTTTCAAGGATGGAAGTTTTTGACAGATGCCAAGGGCGTGTTGCAATTGCGTGAAGTGTGGAGAATTTAATAAATCAGCAAGAAGTGCCCTGACGATTTACTCCTCCATATAACATTGACTCGGAGCATCTGACACGGGGTCCTTGAAGAAGTGGTGGCATTGCAAAGCATCTGTTTTTAGTTAGAGGATAATATCAGTGATGAATTTTAGCTATAATCGCTGTGGAGGGTTGATGAGTGCACTTTTTGAAATCTTAGAAGGCTGCTTAAGATTGAAGTTAAAGAAACGCAAGGACAACTTATTAAAAAATGCACTCTGAATTCCTTTTGCTAACATTTATTTTTTTTATTTTTAAGGTTGATTTTCAAATATTGTAACCTATAGTAGTAGTTTGGTTCAGTTTCTTCCAAAAACACCTAGCCTTTGGCCCAGATGTTACCTATACCATACTTTTTGGATTTCTGATGGGGTGCCAAGAAGGGTGCCCTCCGGGGAGGCACAGTATTGAATGAACCTATTACCGCCCATTGGAAGTATACTTTTAAACTACAAACGCTACTATTCGATGAATGATAGATCTTTTCTTATTTATGTTTGGCTTGGGGGGATTGTAGATATTCCAGATTCCATGTTAATTTACTTATATAATGATTCAACTTCACCCATTTTTTTTTTTTTTTTACCCTTTAAAAGCTGCCATATGATCAAGGTCAATATGGCTGCCATCGAATTATAAGTTTAACTGAAAAGGCTAGAATTATGAAGATCGATCTTTTTAGGGGTTTTGGGGGTTGGGAGATTCATATTCTAAGTTATTATTAATGATATAATGTCGCTTAATCATTTAAGCTGTCCATATTGACAAATCCAAATGGGGCACTGCCACAATTATAATTTTAGTATGGCGGTCCAGGGGCCGCTTTTAGTGCCCATCATGCAACATGCCAATGTCTAATTTGGTGCTTTTGGGAAACTAAACCAAAAAATCCCTATCAGTCCTAACTATAATGGTATTAAATCACAACCTGAAGTGAAAGCCAAAATTGTTTTGTATAAAAAAAGGATGATTTCACACTGATGTAGTGATTACATCACCAAACGAACACACATATGGGGCATGAAATCGCTGGCCGGGCCAGTGACAACGTGTGGTCCTTCCCATTCCTCAGTCATGGACTGGGGGCGCCCGAAAGGCCCTGGTTTGAGACCGACCCAAAATTCTTACTTTCTCTTTCCCTGCCCTCTTTCCTTATTCCTTCACTCCCTTCTGGGAAATCGCTAGACTGGCTATAGAACAGTGGGGCTTTAGGTTAAAGGTGGGATCCAATTACAGAAGAAGGTCATACATAGAGTATTGTTAAATTCCTGATTCAAAGCTGTTCAGGAACCCTGGGCATCATTGGAAATCAGTGTTTGACGACTGAATGATTTACACACCAGCTATAAGGCAAAAACCTAAATAATCTAAATAAGTACGTTACAATTGAACATCTTTTCATATTGTAACAATCTTATTTGCATATTGGGCTGATTTTTAAAAAGGGTAAACTTCTACCAGATGCCATTGTCCAATTTGATGATTATCATTTTTCTGAGGAGTCCCAAGTTGTGGAAATATCGAATCCAAAACATGATAAGGATAAAATTGGATGATTTACACGCAATATTAATTGGTTTCGCATGAGTTTTAAAATATGGGCTTGACTGGCATCTCGCCAATATTTTTGCAACTCATAGCTCGAACCAAATCGATCCAATTTTATATCAAACTTGGTATGTGGTAGTATTAGAGCAAATAAAACTGTTGCATATGTCATCACGATTTGTCATAATACTACATATTATAGAGTCATTTTGCATATTTGCTCCCTGCCAGGGGGATCTTCAATTTTTACTTGCAGTATTTTTATCTCCTAGAAATTAGGATATTAGTTCACAAGATATAAAAATCCTAAATTGGTTAGTTGGGTGGGGGTGGGTTAGGCTGTGGATCATGAAGTACCCCTCTAAATATTTTTAAGCTCATTTTTTTGGGTACCGGAACAGGATTATGAAATGCCCTCCGGATAAAAGATGTGAAAGATTGTTTTTTGTTTTTAATTTCAAAGCCCAAGCTGTCAGTACTAATCCGTAGAATATTCGTTTTGATTTGCAGTTGACTTTGCATTGTTTTTGAAATGCTGTAATTTCGTAAACTAAAATAGCAAAAGGTCAAGGATTGGTCATGAACTAAGAACAGAAAAAATAAAACAAGAGTCAGCTCAAATCGTTAACTGAACCAGGATCGTCTCTCTATAGCGTAGAGTGTAGAATCCCAAGTGTGAAATCCCTCAAGGAGACCCCACATGAGAACAAAAAATCACTTAAATCCTAAAGGCATGTACGTATGCCATGTTGGGGTCATGCTTACATTGCAAAATGGCCCTCCAGGATTTTCATTCTTGTAAAGTTTATTCGGACTAACATTTTAAAAAAAGATAGACATTCCTCTGTGAAAAAAAATTATTATTAAAAAAATTAAAAAAATTAAAAAAATTAAAAAAATGACAAAATACCTTCAGTGGCAGTGCCCTTGTCCGACATCATCCTATTAATTTTCCCGTAGTCGATGCAATTTGACATGTCCCATGTATGAGCTCTTATGTTAAATAGACATACTACTCAGTCAGGTACCTCATACTCTTTGTGCATTATGATTTCATGCCTTTAATAGCCCTATTTTGAAACGTTTGGTTTGTCTTTGAACCACATGCGTAAACATTATAGGGTAGAATTTTTGTGAAAGGCTTTTCAGGATGGAAGTGTTGGAAAGATGCCTGAAGGGCGGGTCAATTGCGTGAAGTGTAGGAGAATTTTAATAATATCAAGAAGTCCCTGACGATTTCTCCTCCATATACCATTGACTCGATCATCTGACAAGGGCCCTTGAAGAAGTGGTGGCATTGCCCGAATCTTGTTTAGTTAGAGGGCTATATCAGTGAGGAATTTTTAGCTATATCGCTGTGGAGGGTTGATGAGCACTTTTGAAATCCTTAGAAAGCTTGCTTCAGATTGAAGTTAAAGAAACGCAAGGAATTTTTAAAAAATGCACATCTGAAATCCCCTTTTGCTAACAATTTATTTTTTACTTAGAATGCTTACTAAAGTTATGGACTGATAGGTTTAGTTTGGTTAACAAGATATTTTCCAAAACCAAAAAACCTAGCTTTGGCCCTATGTTCCTATACCATACTTTTTGGATTTCTGATGTTGCCAGAATGGTGGCCCTCTGGAGGCACCATAGTGAATGAATCATATGTCCCCCCCATTGGAAGTATAATTTTTAAATCTACAACGGCTATATTTCCTTAATGATTAGATCCTTTATTTTATTATGTTTTTTTTTTGGGGGGATGTGAGTCAGATTCCATGTTATTTTATGATATAGTCAACTCACCTTTAAAGCTGCATATTGAAAGTCAATATGGCTGCCATCGGAATTATAATTTTAAATCTGAAAAGGCTAGATTTTGTAATTTAGATCTTTTTAAGGGGTTTTGGGGGTTGGAGATTCAGATTCTAATGTTATTTTATGATATAATGTCGCCTTCATCATTTAAAGCTGGCCATATTTAACAAATCCAAAATGGCCACTGCCATAATTTAATAATTTAGTATGGTCGGCTCCATGGGCCCTTTTTAGGTTCCCCATCAGCAACATGCAGGTCCGAATTTGGTGCTTTTGGAAGAAACTAAACCAAAAAATCCCTATCAGTCCTAAACTATATGTATGAAATCACACTTGAAGTGAATAAGCCAAAAATGTATAAAAAAGGAATGAATTTCACTCTGGATGTAGTGATTACATCATCAAACGAACACACATATGGGCATTAATCGCTGGCCGGTGCCAGTGACACTGTTGTGCTTGCCATTCCCAGTCAGGGACGGGCCCTGAAAGGGCCCTGGTTTGAGACAGACCCAAATTTCTTACTTTCTCTTCCCCCGGGGCCCCCTCTTTTCTCCTTATTCTTCACTCCCTTGTGGGCAATAGCTAGACTGGCTAGAAACAGATGGGGCTTAGGGTTAAAGGTGTGTATCCCATGTACATGAAGGGTCGACATAATAGTATGTTTAATTCCTGATTCAAAGCTGTTCAGGACCTGGGCATCATTGGAAAGCAGTGTTTGAAGACTGATGACGATTTACACACCAGTCTAAAAGGCATAAAATAATCAATATAAATAAGTAAGTTACAATTGAACATCTTTTCAATTATTGTACACAATCTCTCTTGGAAAATGTTCATCAATTTAAACAAAAATGAAAGTAAGTAAATCAAGAATTGAAGACACAACAAAATCTGAAGATTACATTTTATAAATTGAATATTTTCTCAAGTGATTTTTCTCATTTCATTTCAGAGAAAAATTAATTTTACTAAAAGCTCTGTATACGTCTAACATCTGTCAATGGTTCCCCATTAGTTTACTTAGAACTCGTTAAGTGCTCTCTTGAGGGTACCAGCATCTGAGGAGCATCCACCTGTTTTGTCCTTATCTTGAGCATGCAAACTTTAAAGCAATAACAGCACATTTGTTTGAAGAGCGCCCCAAATTTTGCAAAAATATTTTGAGATTTTTACACAGTTGCATTGGTAATTGGCTAGTAAACAATACCTGTGAATGGTAGAGCTCAAAACTCTCTGTGTTGCAAAAAGAAGGAATTTGTATGTGTTGCAAAAAGAAGGAATTTTGTAATTAGAATAATTAATATCGGAGATCTACGATAATAATTCAACGGCTGCTGGAAACGTCCTTTCAATATGAATTGGCCGGGAAATTGTGCCATGTACGTGTCTACACTCATACATTAGTTGTTCCATCGCGTCGGTTCAGGCAAGTCAAGTTAGAGGTAATTTTCATGAGGTGGAACTATTTCATCATGGAAGGACATGAATACGGCATTTCCAGCTCCGCCATTAAATTACAATCAGGGATCCCGATTCTAATTATAAAATAGCTTCTTTCATGCCAAATACCAATTTTTGAGCATTGTCATTTGCACTGAGGTATATAGATAAAAAGACAATTACCAACACAACTGTGCAAAATCCCAAATTTTGAAAATTGGGGCACTTTAAGCTCATGGGAATGAATTAGGTTTAAACAAAATAATGTATATATTTCAAAATTAAGGCTGACTGACCAGAAAATTGAGTAAAGATCAGTGACAGTATAAAAAAGGTGATTCAGGTTATTTGGAAGAAATAAGATTTTATAATTACCACTGAAATGCCTAAAACTTTACAGTGATAAAATAAACTTGATACCTTTAAATGTGAGGAAGACAAAAATACAGGGTCCACTGTTATGTTGTTGTTGTGTCACTTGGGCCCCTGTATAAGGTGCAACGAGGAATTCCATATATCAAGTGCCCCTAAAAAAAAAATCGAACAATTTGTGCCGGATGTAAAGCTTGCCATCAAAAAATCCCACCCATCTGAAAGGATTAGAATTAGCTGAGGAAAATATTCCTTTGGTACAAAAATTGTGAATTTTTATCGTTAATAGGCAATACAATTAGCCTTCGCTTATGCTTTGTATATTGAAATATAAGCAATCAAATCGCTTTTCTCTGTTTAAGACATTTCTGTTGTAGCATAAATACAAGGTAAGACATCTATTGAGTGTCAATCTATATAGAAATTGACGTTATGACATAATATTGGGTGCCTCAAAATCTCTCGGTTCACTTTAAGGCAGGCAGGAAGACACATGGGATCACTTGTCCACTGTGTTGTCTGTTGTTGATGTAGTTCCGCACTATACTCAATGGATATAAACCACACGTGAGTCTAGGTGCAACATGGGATCCCTATTTATTGATGAGGTCAAAGGTCCCTTCCATGGTCGAAGGTCATATGAGGTCAAGTGGTATGAGAGGCTGAAAATTGACCTCAATTGAAAAGTCAAAGTTTGAATGGCAACAAACTTGGTTTATAGGTGCAACATGAGATCCCTCAATTGTTGATGAGGTCAAAGGTCACATACAAGGTCAAATGTCATGTGAGGTCAGGTTTTAATATATAGGATAGACTAATTGAAAAGTTTAAGTTCAATTGGAAGCAAGCTTTAACAGACCTTCATTTGTTTATGAGGTCAAAGGTCACATATCAAGGTCAAAGGTCATAGGATGCCTATAATTCACAAACCGTGACAGAAGGCGACACTAGTGGTCCGAGGTCCGTGATGTATTTTTCATGTGGCATTTACCCCTCAAATGGAAGCATATCACATTTGATCAATTTTGAAGTGTAAATATCTCCAGCCATTTGGATATAGAAGCAAATGCTGCATGTATTTTCAAAATAATCTCCAACTCCAAAGTTGAGGAGAATAAATAATTTTTGTTTTGATGTAGTTAAACATTTAAGGAGTATAGAAACAACATATAAGGGGCTGGGCCAGGGAAAAACAGTGGTTCTCAAGCAATAAATTGCATAAAAATTAGGTTTTAAAGCAATAACAAGCACATTTTTGGAAGGCGCCCCCAATTTTCAAAATTTGGGCGATTTTTGCACATTTGTGTTGGGAATTGTCTAGTAAACTATACCTGCGAGTCCGGTAAGCTCAAAAATGTAGTTGTCATAAAAGATGCAATTTTGTAATTAAAATCGGGATCCCTGATTGTAATTCATAGCGGAGATGGAAACGCCAATTTAAGTTCATTCATGATGAAATAGTGTCATCAAATTATTATCGGAGATCCAATACTAAATTATTCTAATTACAAAATTCCTTCTTTTGCGACACACAGAGAAATTTGAGCTCTACCATTACAGGTATTGTTCCACTAGTCAATTACCAAGCAACTGTGCAAAATCTCAAAATATCCAGAACAGAACTTTTTTTTTGGGGGGGGCACTTCTTCCACAAAAAAGGTGCTGTGATGACTTTAATAATAACGGGCGATTTTTCATGAACAAACGTGCATTTCGGACGGTAATAAGATCCACACCCAAAAACAAAATTGTCTCAAAATTGTAGGTTTTATGCTTTTAAACATTAAGTATTCAATACTATTACAGGAAAAATAATATGGCCAACAACACTGCTTACGTTTCTGCCAACAGTATTCACCAAACATTTTGTACATCAAAATAATATGGTTATTACTTATCAAATGTTTTAATCAAAAAAATATGCCAACTGATGACATTATAGAGAGGTTGCTGGGAACAATTTTTATTGTACAAAGTTAAAGTTTGAGTAGCTAATTGGAACTCAAGAACTATGCTCCAATTATGTTTATTTATTACGTTATCCTTGATATTGAATTCCTGCCTGAAAAATTAACTTTATAATAAGAAAATATTAAGATACCTTTACTATTTACTTCCTAAAGATACATTTTAATTTGACCTCCATATCACTCTATGGCCAAATTATAGTTGATAATGTAAACTTAAAGCGCATTCAACGTAATAAACGATAACGTATCACAATAACTTAGTAACATTTTTGACCTTTTTCCACATCTCCCATTGACTAAGTTGTATCTAGGAAAGTTTATATAATTTTTGTGGATTGGCAAATAGTAGCTGTGCCACTCTTGTCAATATTCTAAATTTTGTTTTGTTGCTGAGAAATTGATAACTAATCATTTCCTTAAAAAGGTCACATTTTTTTACAAGTCAACATGTCTTAGACTTTTTAATAGTCATTGTGAGCTGAAGAAACACTATTTCCGACTGCCGCATTATGTTTACCTTAAAATAAGATGCAATAATCAATATCTTTGTAGAAGTTTTACCAAACTTAGGAACCTTGCTTTGTGAAGGATAACGTAATAAACAGGTTTTTTCCGGACATTATGTTTGTATTTTCAAAAAATCTAACAAAATAAAGTGAGAATACAAGGAAACACATCATTACATAATTTCTACACGTTTCACAACAAGAAACATTGAAATTCCCCGGAAGAATTCACGCTGCTAAGTATTTTAAAATTTTTTTTTTATAATTTTGATGTTGGTGTTTTCGGACATGATTTTCTCCTATTTTTCGAAGGCAAATATCTCATAGAAAAGAAAACATAATCAATGGCAAACTATATATGCCCACAGCAGCTCAACGGCCCTATCAAAATATTACCGGTTTGTTCGCATAAAGCTTGTTGTGAAAGACTTATTAACCAAAGACAGCAAAAATTTCTGGAAATGCACCTTTCAGAAAATCGACAAAGTTAATCTTGTAATTTTCACCTCTCCTATGATTTTTAACCTGTGCGCCACCTATACGTGTTATAACAAAAAAATCCAGAATTTTATTACAATGACAAAGTTGTGATTTCAAGGGATGAGCTACAGTGGGCGTGGACTCAGCTTCAGAGCCCACCACGAAACACCAATTTTAAACTCTAAAGCCCAGCACCAAAGAGCAAACAATGGACAATTTAATAATTTTATGCAAATTTTGACAATTTTAGGCATAAACATTATAACTGTCAATTTTTCATCAAATAATACCCACCACTAACATGGGCTAGCTTTACAACCATGGCGTGATTTCTATGTGAAAGACATTGATTTAACTAGCTATTTCAAATTGTGTTAGTATAATTTGTGAAAGGTGATTTGTATATGCAAAACAATGATTTGTTACAAAATGCTGGCAGCAATCCATGGTAATCTCTGAGTCAGCTTTTAAGTAGTTTGATGGAATTGCACAAACCTGGTAAGACTTCCATATGTACCCCCACATATTGTATATGCAACCTAAAATCTATGATTAGCTGTTTATTCCCGTTTTTGATGAAACAAGGCCAAATTTAAAATATATTTTGTTATCATGTAAATATATACGAGGGGGTACATATGGAAGGTCTCTCAAGCCCTGTTACTTATTTATTAAGCTATATAATAAATTAACACTTTTTTCATCGCTCGCTTATGATTGCTTATTCCTTTAAACCAGTTTATGCCTGTTTTGGCTGTTATTATTTTTTTTTTTGATATACGAGAGTTTCAAGATGTGGTTAGTAGACCTGCTCCAATATGATGTCAGCCCTGAAAGTAAAGCCACTAAAAGGTTTTTACAACAACTTTGCTTTCTTCCCTAAAAATAGGCCGGTTTTAACTCGTAAACGTGCAGCTGGAAAAATCCTTTTCAAGCATTTTTTCCTCCTTTTCCGAGGGGCCCTAAGAGGTGTAAGGTGGGCTTGGATCAAAATCTGTAACAAATGTGCTAATTTTCATGACAATTTTTAAACTCAACTTGTGCTTTTCACCATACCATGCACAATGTATTGAGTGAGAGAGAGAGAGATGGTTTTTCTTAAAGAAATGACGAGAGGAAATATTTTAGTAAAAGGTTTATAAAGGGATTTTTTTATCCATGATATGAGAAAATGGCACTGAAGCAACATATTTTCACATTCAAATTCTATTTGAAGGACTCATGGTCTGTCACTAAGAGCCTCGTTCCCAGAATCCCCCGATTTTACTTGGAGTGGGTAAAATTGGTTTGGTACTGAAGACAGCTACTATTTTCTCATTTACCCTGTGAATCTTAGGTGCTAAATATGTGTTGGTTGTGGACGTGTTTTTGACAAAATGTGGCCCCAGTGTCGACCAATATTAAAGGGTGCAACGAGAGTTTTGAGGCACCCAAATATTGGGTCAAAATAATATTCATCTATAGTAGACCTCAATAGAGTTCTTACCCCTTTGTATTGCAACGGAAAAAAAATTGTCTTAAAAGAGAGAAAATGGGTGATTTGATTTGCTCATATTTCAATATAAACTAGGGCTAAATGTGTTTGTTTGCTCCGGTATCGAAATTTAGAAATTACAATTTTTGTACCAAAGAAAATTTCTCAGCTTAATCTTGTTAAAGATGTGGTTATGTCGTGGAACGCTTACATCAAAAGGCCAAATCAGTAACATTTCGATTTTTTAGGGACACCTGATATGTAAATCCTCTTTGTTGCCCCTTTAACTTTTACAGAGTGCCTATAAGGTATTACAACAATCATGTTTTAGCTCTCCCATCAGAACGGGTTGAAATGTTAAAGTGAAAACTTTACAGATGGGGTTTGGTGTGAAGGCCCTTCCATCACGATTAAAACGTCAGATACTTAAGGCGGGTCATCCCCCTTTTAAGTGGATTTGTAGTTTGTTCCAATGTCTTCTGTAAGACATCGCCCCCCAGATTTACCTAGAAGTTGTTTTGATTTTACATAGTGATGAAAGAACACATTTTTCTCATTGTCCTGAAATTTTAGCTTCCAAAGTACAAAATGATCAGCAAAGAGGCAAAACCTATGTTTTCAAGGCTGATACGAGATTTTTAAAATGCTAATTTTTTATTGATTAAAAATATCATCTAGAATTAAAGAAAGTCACCTAAACTGCTTAATATCAATAGTTAGAGATGAAACCGATTTTCTGATTCTCATGCATTAACATTTATTACAACAATATTTTTTCTGTGTTTTCGGAGGAAGCCAGGGCAAACATACTTAATTCCAAAATTTTGTTTTGACATATGACCTTGTGTTTAATGTGAGCAGCAGGTGGTAATTACAAGGCCATTGGACTAGTAACTGTAAATACCGCCCAAGAAAAAAAAAACCCAAATTTTGTTTCAGAAGACATCGTGCATTTTGTTTAAAATTGGTCCCGGGGCTTTATAGCACATTTTTTTAGTTTTTGCTCACTTGAAAATTTTTTTTTGATTAAAAAAAAAATTGAAGCGAACCCAGAAAAAATGAGAAAAGGTGGTTCAAAAATGCAATGATTTTTTTTTAATCCCGCATTTTCCATTAGCATTTTTGCTAAACAAAAACGCATTTTGGATTGCCATGTTTCACATATCTTCTTTTTTTTTTGTGCCTAACCCCAATATTTTGGCCTTGTAGCATCATAATGAAAAGAATTCTCCAAAATATTTTGAGATGAGAATGGATAAACAAGCTTTCTAATATATCCAAAATCTCAAGTTTGATGGGATTGAGCGGTGGGGGGGGGGGCCGAGGCTGAGGAACTGGTAGTGTCTCTTTTTAACTTCGGTAACTTGTATTATGATCACCAGTAAACTGTAAATCTAGGAAATTTGATGATATGTAAATTGGAACTTCCAGGGAATGTATACATTCTGCATTTTGTTTTGGGTTGGCATCTATACTGATTTTTGAGGGCTAAGTTCTCCACTAACAGATGTCTTGGGTAGGAGTTATGAGTGAAATGTTAACCATTTTTGGTGTGAACAATGTTACTTTCTCATAGGGTTTACAAAATCACATTTTAAGTTCTCATCACAAAATGGAGTCATATCAACATACAACTTTACAAATGTAATTTGGGTCAAAGTCATTCAAACAAGATGAAAACTTTATTCACTAAAATCCGGTCATCCCCATTAAATCATCAAAATAGGTTGCAAATTACCCTTTGCTTTCTTTATTTTGATTGGTGTTTTGCCACTGTGAATGAGGCTTGGCTGCCATCGTCCTGTGCATGGCTCCAATTCATGAGTGAGTCCCTCATTTGACCATGATGAGCCAATCTGTTGTGACTTATGTGTTGCCTTGCCATTGGAGCCCTCTATTGACGTATGAATCACAAGCAGGCCAGGTTTTGATTTGTAGCACCACCAACCCAGGCGGTGAAGGTCATTAATCTCAGCAATTCGGTCAACAGCGACCACTTTCCTTTACCAGCAACACACTTTTTGTTTATGCCATGGCATATCAATTAGCTGCTAAAGAGATCGCGTGGCTCTTCAATCAGCTATTAAAAACCCATGAGTACGATCTTCACACCACGCTTTTCCGCAAAGTCTTCGGCGTTGTAACTCACTACTTCATTCTTGCTCGTGCCAGTGATGTAGTAACAATAACATACAGCATCTATTCAAATTCCAATTTATCTTTGATTTTCTGATTTTGAGGAAAAAGCATTCACAAAATTGTTGGAGAAGTGCAATTTGGCCTATTTAATATCATTTTCATCTGATTTAAGAATAAGTTTCCATAGCATATTTTATAATATTTTAAAGATTGAGACATGTAAACAAATCATGGTATCTGCATGGTGATCATTCAAACTACTAGTATTGCCAGTATGGGAGATAGATGTTTGTTGTAGTTTTGTTGAATGTCAGAGTCCACTGGGGTTCAATTGAGTCGAGTCCAGCAGGTCTGATTCTGCGGCGAATCCAGTCCAGGCATGGGGGCCCTTAGGTTTTCTGAGTCCCATGGGACCCCGAGTCCACCGAGCATGAGTCCTGGACGAGTCCTGCTGTTCTAAAACTCCCACATCCCGTAGTCGTCACGCACCGCGTCACCCGTCAAATCGGCAACCGATTGCGTCAAATCGTGTCATACAGGCTTAGAAAAACACGAGCGGAATGGTTCCAGACAACCATTGCCATGTTCACAAAGGAAATGTAATGACCGAAAACAATACATGGGCTATCTACTCAGGGCACCAGATCCGTCCCGCATCAATGTATGTTGTACTTCCAAGATCCAATGTTTGTGAACTTGCGTTGGACTGTCTCACGATGCACATTTTCATGGCATTACAGCATGATTGTTGCGACCAATCAATCTATCGGGTAAGTGCGTGCACGTCAATGCGTAATGGAATCGCGCATTATTAAGCGTGACACTGTGCGATGCAATAGACTGCGATAAAGCGTGTTCCTATCCGCACTCCTAGTATTTGAATCTCAAGTTGGAGGGTGACGTCACTGTACGCCGTTAGGTTTGCACCCTAGAAATGCACGCGCTGGCCTTTCCATCAACACTCATGTGATAGGCAGCACAACCGAAATGCTAAAGCGAATCAGAGTGACGTCATTACGTATATGTCACCCCTCAATTACTCAAGACCGAACAGAGTATAGCGCTGTGTGGCTGTGCAGTGTGCAGTAACACGATAATCCTATGTATGTAATAACACCATACAAGCACTGGCCACATTGATCCGCTCGTATAGATAGCCCCAGTAAGTGATGTTGGTGTGAGCATATAGGACATTTTTGACAGAAACACATGTAAACATGGTATTAGGGTATACTTGACTAGTAGAAGCCTATGTTTGACATACACAATCCAAATATCACATCAAAATCATCGGTGCATGCCACGCATAAGCCCAGCCTTGCTTCAAATACAAAAATCGCAACTACCGCTCGGGTCGGCAATGGTGACGAGCCAAATATCTAGTCCATCTCTGTAACAAAAAAACATCCACTACGCTACTTTCACTCTTCCCATGCAACAACTACTTGTGGTCTGTTGACGGAAGAGATGAAAGCAACGGCAAATTTGAAACTAAAATCCCTAAAATATTAACATTTCAAGTGCTTTTTCTCAAAATTTCTTCAATCATCCACATCTTTTGTTGTGAGAAAGTTGTTCCAAATAGCCATGTTCTAGCTATATGCCGAAAGGTGTAGAGGTCTGTTTGTAGATTAATTGTAATTGATATGGCCAAGTGAGTCGATTTAAGCGGATATGTCGCCATTGTTCTAGACCGTATATTTCGCAACCTCTAAATCCGCCACGTTCATAAATGAAACATTAATGACCATTCGCCGCCTGCACCAACCATAGCAGCTTTGACAATCTCTAATCCTGATGCTTGGAGGCCAGGGACACTCATGTGCAAAATGCCAGGGAGGATCTAGATTTTGGCAGACAATAGCGGCCCAGCTTCATTCAATCCACTCGCCCAATACGATATCAAAAATAGTTTACAGCAATCTATGAACTCAACCACAAAGCTTAATTTAAAAAGTAACCCTTGCAGTGGAGTTTATCTTCAAGCTTCAACATTTTTGTAATAAGAAAATATTGTTTGATAAACATGTAAAAAGTTCATGTTTTTCATCAAGATCAGGTTTACATTTTAAATCAATGACTATTTCTAAATTTGGATTTCTTGCCTCCACCACCTTATGGTGCTTTTTGGCAGCAAAATTTGAGCCCTCTATTGACTCTATCAATCACAAGGGGTGGGGGGGGGTAGGACTGACCTGCTCGATTTGGGCAATTGGGGATTTCCAAGTGTAATTTGGGGAACTGCTATATACCGGAAAAAGTGCGTCAACATTGGTTATATCAAAGGAATGGCTTGGTACTATATTTCTCATTTACCCTCTGAAAATTTTAGGGGTAAATAGGATGTTTGGTTCGGATGTTAGATGAGCAGAAAATATGCCCCCATTTTTTGGTCTCTTCGACTAGTATTAATTTTACATGTACTTATTTCAAAAATCACATTTTTAGCTCTACTTCAAGATGGGATGAGATAAGAGAAGATTTCATAGCTTCCCCACAATGCATTGCTTCCAATGGAGGTTTGTACAGGTATGATGTGGGTCGTTGTGATGGGAAACAGGCAAATGACTATTACGATCCAAAAAAACTTGCATTTAAAGGGATTTCGTCGTTTCATCTCTAAAGATCCACATGGCAACCTGTACAAAACTTCCAATGGAAGCACTGCATTGTGGGAAGATCCTGGTTCTTCTCTTGGATTAAAATATCGGCACAAAACCGTCAGAGGGAGTGCAGGACTGGTTTGTCGTCAATCAAACTTCGTGCAGAATTTTTGTAAGTGAATGAAATTTGTTGTGATTAATTATCTTTTAGGATATTAGGTTTAAGAATAAATATGTTCCATTGTTTAAAAAGATCTAAGGTTTTGGCAAATTCAAGATGGCCGCCAAGAGGTATATTGTGTGTTTTCAACACAAATTACGAAATTTATGAAGTGATTAGGTTTTCCGAAGTTAGTTCCCTTGATGACAACACCATTTGTAATCAAACATTAGTTCACTATAACAACACTACTGTGCTATTAGAGGTTCTTTCGGGGTGCCATTTTCTATTTCAAGATGGCCGCCATCAAGGGGAATTACCAATAATGATGTTGGCATTATTACGATAGTAGATGGACTAGGAGGACCCATTTATGCACCCCAGATCCTCACATGTGGTATAAGTTCGTGTGGAGACCAATCTGATTAATATTTTACCTGTTATAACAAGGAAACTGGGTGGGTATAGGGTAGCCTCTGAATATCCGCTATTTTTCAAAATGGCCGGCCATTCGAAAAATTCTTTTTCTGATTCCCAGATTCTGAGACTCATTAGAGGCACAAATCTGCTGTCTACACACATTTTCAGAGTCAAGAATTCCCATATTATGAACCATTGATAGATACTGGGGTCATTTGATTGTGCAGTAATCATGAATTTCAAAATTTTTTACTCAAGGAAAAACACAGTACTTGTGGTTATGACATGTGGTATGGTCAAAAAGCCACAAAACCGTTTAAATGAAACAACCAACAGCCTTAAATTAGCTATTTGTTTTATATAATATGTATACCCAGTTGTTTGGGAATCTCCTTTGATGTCTTGATGCGTCTCATCTGGGAAAGGCAGTACCAAAGTTGTCACCGTGTCGCAAGATTGTTAAAAAGGGGCGAACTGGTTTACTCCGATGGTTGGATGGGATGAGAATTGTTTTGGGTGTCACCGTGCAGTGATGATGATATCGGAGAGTAAATCACTTAAACATGAAGAGAACGATTCACTTTCCTTTGATAACATAAGTTTTTACTTCTCAATTACAGACAAACAAAAACAATGTTTGTTGTGAAAGCCTAATTAAAAGTTACTTGAACATAGAATGACTGATGCAGTCCTAAAAAAAAGTAAACACTTGGAATGAGTGAAACCAAACGCCTTTGCCTATATGCAATGTTGATTAGGACCCTTCTCCAAGAAAAATGTGCCTCAGGTCCCCGTTGCCTGATCTGAAGGAAGGATGTATATTGCATATTAAAATGATGTTTTCACAATTAATGTTATTTCATATATGTATTGGATTATTTGTTGCAGGGTTGGTGGCATTGTAAGGCAAACTTGTGTGCTTCTTTTCAAACCACCAGGCCCAAGTACGGGGGGGGGGGGGGGTCGGGGGGGGGGGGGTATGGGTAAGTTAAATGAGGTTGAGTGGTAGGTTCAAATTGTATAAAAAATGTTAAAACAGGCTTCATATAATTGCATGTTTCGAAAAAAGTTGCATATTAGTTTCTAAAAAGGCCACAAAGGAAGGGTTCAAATAGGACTTTAAAAATATGAATAAAATAGTTTTCGCATTTCTAAAGTTATGCCTCTTCAGTTTTTGTGATTCCATGATGGGGAATCACGGGGTACACGGTACTCCATCTTTTCAGGTTTCGAAAATCCAATACGAACATTGATACCAACATTGGTTGTGGTAGCCAATCTTGAATTTCAAATGGCTGCTCTGAGTAAAATCATTTAGCCCACACCATAAAATTGCACAAGACGGAGGAGATTGACCTCTTGGAGTCACAGGTCATCCTCGTCCTAATGTTATCTTATGTTTCGGACTGACCTTTATATAAAAAAAACTGCGAAGGGATACAAGTAGAGTAAAACTAAAGGGCGTTTCTCCTGCCAAAATTATGATAAAAACGTCTATATAGGGCGCTGTTTGTTCTGCATGTGTTGACATTGAAGATAACAACCAATGTTGTCTGCTTTGTTTTGCCTAAAAGATCTTTGAAATTTCAAATTGCCATATAATCTTTATAATTAAGTATGAATGATGAAAGACTTCATTCAAAAACTATTCATTAAATTGCTTTGCATGTGCAATACCAGTATGGGTATATAATATGTTATGACCATTACAAACTCACATCTGAAATTCACTTGTAAACAAGCTAAAAGATTCAAGCTCATATTGGACTTTGTTTTGAAGAAGCTAAAAATTAAGATGGTGGCAATATTGATCCCCTTCCAAGATTTTTAAACAAAAAATGCTATTGTGTAATATATTTAGCTAAATCTTCAAAACTTATGTAAAAACCGATGAATGAAAGTATCAGACTATAGATATGTCTTTGACAATTACAATCTTCAAGCAGACACTTTTGATGTTTTATTATGGCTTCAAGATGGCTCCCTCAATATGGTCACCTTCCAAGATCTTACAAACCTTGAAATTGCCATTTTAGTTATGATATCACTGTATGTGTACCATAGAAACATATCTGGCAGTTTTGCTGTTAAGCATGCAAAGTGGAGAAAGAACAAACACGCATCGTTAGCATGCTAAACTTCAAAATGGACAATTTCTAAGACCATTTAAACCTAGAAATGGTTATTTATCTGTGATATATTTAGGGATATCAAATCTGTACAGAGTGGTTCATCACAAATCCAAAATGATGCATCTGAGCCCGCTTATTTTTTTATCCCGGCGAGGGCGGCGTTAGCCGCCTCGCCGGCGGGGATATAAAAGGACTCGCGGACGGCATCGGAGGATGCAGAGTTGTTGATTTGTGATTAACCATTCTGTAACATGTTGAATCCCTTTCAACAACGAAAATCTTTATGAAACTTATTAAATAGTGTATAGAGGAAACAAATCATTCTCACTATAACAATAGAAATGTTCCCCAGTTCGACAAAGCTTTCCTAGGACTAATATTTAGAAAAAAATTAAAGACAAAACGATAGTTTTGGTTTGTTGGTGCCTTAGCAGTTAGCAGTTGCCAACGGTGTACTGGCGTAACTCAGACTTCTAAATGTGACGAAAACAGCGCGGTTCGACTTAAGCATACTGCGTAAACGCACTTCCATGTACACTGCGCGGGCGCGTAACGTTGCTAATTGCATAACAATGTTGGGGTTGGTGTTGATGATAAGACTCAACAACGGGTACGCTCATTGTACGAGGAGATACGGCGAGTTGTTGGGGGGGAAAAATTTGTTATATATTCAAAACTTACAATAAAATATACATTTAAGTATGAGGAACATGTCTTTGAACATTAAACACTCTTGCGACATGTTTGTTTTTTTAACCTGGCATATCATTACGGGGCCATATGGTACGGTTCTCAAATTTTTGAATCTATAAATCGCCATGTAGTACTTACATATTGCCCACTCTCTTGAAGTTAAAACATGTTAACAAAAATGTCAGGACATGAGTTTTATGACAAAATATTATTTCTACATTGATTTCAGTGTTGTCATATAATTGTTTAATGATATAACTATACATTTAGATATGACAATTTAAAGGTTCTTAATATATTCTAATGCCGAGGCCATATGACGCCATCTTGAACTTCTTCAAGCATGTTATCCCTTATGCCATTTTTGATAAACTACACAAGGAGGGGGTGGTTACCACCCGCCTTCAATTTTCCTGTTGACATCAGGACTTCCTCTCAATTGGGTCACAGGAGCGTTGGCCGTTGTATCAAAATTAGTACAAAACATTCCAACTATAATGACGTCACTATGACGTCATCTAAGGGAAAACTATGAAAATATGGATATAAGTGGAAAATTGAGTTTTGCCAATTATGTTACTAATCTAAAAAACATAGCACTCAAATGCTCTGTGTCAAAAAAACTACTAATAAGCTTCCCATCATGTAGAGCGAAAACACACAGGAACATCGGATATCCCTATGTTTGGTGAAAAAAATGTTCCCTCTTTTCCCATATCTCTACACTGTGATTTGTGTGAATTAGCAGTTTTGATGACATGCACATCATGGTTACCACGTCCTTCTGAGTAATGCTAGGCATGTTAGAACTTATTTTTGTATCAAGGAAAGAAGGACAAACATAGCTATAATTTGTACCCATAATTGCAAGGTGTAATATTTTACTCCATGAATGTATTAGGTGTGTTGGTACTTCTCTTCCGAATCGGTGGTCCCGCTGCCACCCATCAAGCCAATCTTTTGGTTGATCACCATTGTATCTTATATCTATTACCCGGTATGTTGTTTGCATAAAAGAAGCGGATAATAAATTTATGGCCAATGACAAGTACATTTAATACATCAAAAAATAAACGGCAGATACATAAATTTTGGGTTGGTAAAACTTGTATGGAACGAGGGTTTAAGAACAATAAAATTGCACCAGGTTATGGATTGTAATGTCAAAGGGCATATATATATCGCATACTTTAATTGTGGCGTAGTCTTTGAAAGGTCTGGCCATATGGCTGCATTCTGAAATGTGTGATTGTATAGCTTAAAAATAGTCAGATATTGTATGTAAAGACTGTATATTATATATTATGTAACGTTTAGTAACTTTTTTGGTAAGGAACTCGTATATTAGTTGAAGGGAAACCTCTGTATAGGCCACTACAATAATGCATTTCCCAGACCTGTATATTGCCAAGACAATCTTTGCTTGGTGGCCCTCTTGAAAATTGAAAGCAGGCTGCCAAAAAAACAAATGATCCAATGTTGTTTTCAGTCCTTCTAATTTTGATCCTTCCGCCCTTCCCTGAAAACTGGGTATAGGCAACCAGAATTTTGGAAGTTCCTCAGAGTCTTCAGGGCCCAAGATATAGCGAAAAATTGCTTTGAATGGCTCGCCCATTTTGAAAAAGGTGGGATATAAGAACCATACCAGCATCAATTTTCCCCTTGGCAAACAGGTAAATATACAATCAGGCGGGTCACTTCCAAACACAAAAGATGGTCACGTGGGGGATCTGGGGGTTCACGGTTATCCCCGGCTAATTGGACTAGGAGTTATTTTGGTAAAAATAGCCCTATTTATACCCTTGGTGGCCATCTTGGATTTTACCCACTTAAAGCCGTTGAAACAAATGGAAAAACATTTATATAATCTTAAAATTAGACATCAACTTGATGTGCAATCAAGTGAAAATTTGCTTTAACAAAATTTTCTGCACAATTACATCCCAGCCTGCACGATGAAGGCCAATCTTTCAATATGGAAATTTATAGACTTAGATTGGGTCGTCCCTTTCTAAAGAGGATACAGTATTTTCTGTTAATGCAGCTCTCTCTAGGATGATACCAGCAAGCAGTTCTAAACTGGGTTTTGGGATTTTTTCTTTCTATGTCCTTTGTCCCTTATACCTCTGAATGTTGGTAGAAAAAATCTTTTCCTCATGAAAATCTCCTTGTGGGCCCCTTTGGGGTATCCACAGGGAAAGGCTTTCTGATCTTAGTCTGATTTGATACGCACAATACAAATGATAAAACAGATAAAAAGTACTGATACCCAGATTTCAAGCCAATCACTTGCAGGTTATGTTTGTATAGCCCATGCCAGTAACACAAATACGAGAATATGAAATTTTGATATTATTTCGATGTTTTGGATACAGTATTTTCTGTTATGCCTGCTTGCTCTATCTGAGACCAGCATACAATTCAAACTTCCAATATACCTGTGAAATGTTGGTAGGTGTTATAAAGTGCAAATTTAGGGAAAATTGGCCCATAAAATCTCTGTTTGTCCCTTAACTGCTATTAATTCCACAATCCATCTTTTGTCTCCACTTGTAAGATTTTTGACACACACGATAGATTTGCGAGTTAGATAATTTATTAGATTCCAACTTGATTGGTTGTGTGGGCGAAATTGAGCATTGCTTTGCAGATAGAATTGAGCTAAAAATGCGACACTGATATACAAGTACAAAAAAACGAAGCATTATGTTGTCTTTCAAATCTCAGTACATGCCAGAAAAATTGGTTGAGTTTCATATACAAGACAACTTTAATCATGTTTTAGTTAATGCATATATTTCACTCAATTAAAGCACTAACAGCACATTTTCGAAGAGTGCCCCCATTTTCAAAATTTTGAATTTTTTGTCACAGTGTGTTGGTAATTGTCTAGTAAACTATACCTCGAGTGTTAATGCTAAAATGCATACTTATCATAAAAGAGCGAATTTGTATTAAATCGGTATCCTTATTGTACTTTAATGGCGGAGCTGGAAACTACAAATGTCCGTCCATGATGATAGTTCCACCTCACAAAAATGATCTCTAACTTGACTTGAGTGAACCGACGGATTAATAATGGATGATCTTTGACACGTACATAGCGCATTTCCTGCTATTTCCATATTGGAAGGACTTTCCAGCAGCTGTTGAATTATTCATCGGTGATCTCCGATATTATTCTACTTACAAAATTCTTCTTGTTGCGACACATAGAGAAGGTGTGAGCTATACCATTGACATGTATTGTTCACTAGTTCAAATTACCAAGCGATGTTCAAATTGAAAAAGTCTCAAAAAATCCAGAAAATGGGAAGCGTTTCTTCCAAAAAATGTGCTGTTATTGCTTTAAGAATGGTTTGATTTCTTGCCTTCTTTCTATCTTAGTTTCTTCTGACAATTGCTTCTCTAAATGCTTAATTTGTCGAATTTCAACCAAACTCAATCAGAAGCATTAGTGGGTGGATGGCTACAAAAATATGGATGGTTTAATGTCAAAGGTCATATTGGGGTCATGGTCTCAAAAACGTCACTGTGTAAAAATGAGACACAGGATCTGAATGGCTAAGTGTCATCAGGTTTACCATGAAGCAATGAAGCAAATGTCAATGTGAACGGTCAGTGGACCGGTGGTTTGGGGTCAAAGGTCAAAAGACATTAAAATTGTAAAAATTAAAACCCTTGTGTACAAATAATTTGGGAGAATTTTTTTGGGGGAGGGGCAAAGTGCAATTGTGTGGCTGGTGCAAAATATTTAAAAACTAGATTGTTAACCAATTTTGGCCCCAAATCGCTGATTTTTGCAAAAATTAGTGATATTGGCCCCAAATGCAGGAATTTTTGCCAAAAATCGGTCATTTTATTTCGGACCGAGGAGGTAATGAAAAAAAAAAAATTGAGGGGAAATGCCTCAACCCTCGGCGCCGCCACTGCTCATATTCGGGTAGACGTTTCATATAGAAGTCCCAGGAATGCAAATGAGGTTTCCAATTGATTCCCCTTTTCTTCTCCAGTGTTAAGTGCAACTTATCTGTTGAAGACTCTGACAGAAGTGGTTTGGTGTGCGGGCGTGACGGTGCGGGCAATTAAAGCAAAAAAAATTCTGTCATGCGCTGTATGGATGTGCAGTAGCGATTCTTGACGGTATGAATGGCAATACCTCAGTTGCATCCATGGACTTCTATATGGAAACGTCTACCCTCTTCTCGTTGGTTCAATCACAGCCTTGTTCATTGTGAGGTAATAGTATGATGTCCTCGCCGGATTAGTTATTGATCACTCGTTTTACTTAAGGAAGTAGTATTGATTAGGTGTAGGTCGCGTATTTAATAAAATTGGCTGTGCTCAGAACTACTCGTTTTTTGTTCAAATCCCGCCCTGTTCATTTAATGTAATATATTGAGATGTCATCCCTGATTAGTTATTGATCACTTCTGCACATAACGTGATTAGGTATTGCTTATGTGTAAGGTACTTTGCCTTAATTGGCTTACTGACAAGTTTGGTACTACTCTGATCTTGCTAAAGAGCAAGATATATAATGGTTGCATAAGAAAGGCATCTTATGTACAGCACTCCTGACATTCTCTCTTATAAGAACAAAGTTGACATTTGAGATAGAAGGTTATTAGGAAAACAGTACAAACTTTTTCCTATATAGCACACGGTACGCATGATATGTCGTGAATATGAATGTATATGTTTTATTAGTACCAGTTTCCTTTGAATTCTTAACTACAGCATCATGGTTTTTTGTGTCGGCTGCCCTAAGGCAGGATGACATATAGGGATCACTTTGTCAATGTTGTTGTCTGTGTCTTTTGTTGTTTGATGATGATATGATGTCTGTTGTGAAAAAGGGTTAACATTTGCCTGTAATATCTCATACTGATGGATTTAAACCAAACGTGTGTCCAGGTTCAACATAGCATCCCCCACTGTTTGATGATGTCAAGGTCACATGCCAATGGTCAAAGGTCATGTATGTCAAGTTGTAAAATAGGCTGAAATGTAAAAAAATCTGACTCATTTGAAAGTTGAAGTTCATGGGAACCAACCTTGAAAATCAATAGGTGCAACTGGGATGACCCTCATTGTGTTGATGAGGTCAAGGTCATACCAAGGTCAAAGGTCTGCTGAGGTCAAGTTGTAAAATAGGCTGAAATGTAAAATTGACGCTTTGGAAAGTTAAAGTTTCCATGAACCAAACTTGAATCATACATGTAGGTGCAAAATAAGATCCCTCATGTTGATGAAGGTCAAGGCACATATCAAGGTCAAAGGTCATGTGAGGCCTACATTCACTAACAGCCCGAGGCGACGCAAGTGGTCCGAGGACCGATGTTTATTTTTTTGTGAAGTGGGCTCCGTGCAAATATCTCTTTGTATGACGTAGTACACTAGTCTTTGTCAAAGATGCCTCAACCATGATTGCGGCGGGCGCGTTTGTCAAAGGCGAAGTCTTCGGCCAAGTGGAGCGAGGCGTCTTCGCACAAATAGGGATAGTTCTGTGCAAGCATAATTTGTCAATCAAAGTATTATGTGGTCATCATATGGGGGATTGTACCTACTAAATGATTGCTCATGCCAAGATTATCTTTCAACTGAACCCTTTCTTTAACCACCAGACATATGCTCGACAATAACATAAACAATGGTGCCAGAAGGTAGTACCACATTTGTTTGACCGCAATGTATTCATTCGGCTCCTTAATACGTATTGCCCAATCAGTTCCCAGGAAAGTTTACAGTTCCCAGGAAAGTTATCCTGAAAAATAAAGAAAAACTAAACATACAAAATAAATACAGAAAGGCGATGCGCAAGAGACTCACTATTAGAGGGCGCTGTACCACATCATATACGGGGCCTGACAGGGACTGTAGGAAAAAAGAATAAAGCGCAACGCCTTGATGAAAGGCTATGTCATTAGGAGACAGAGGTGATATTCAGGACCAATTACTGGCACTATTAAAAAGCTCTCACTCTAATAAGCTATTATATACTCCCCGCCTAAAAAATCCGAACGATGTTGAAATGGCCATCAACATGCTCAAACTTGTTTTCAAATGAACACGCAAAGCCAGCTGGATAAATCTCTCAAACTTCCTCATCATGCTTCATTATCAATGCAGTACGGACACAGCAGTGGCGTAGCCAGCTGTTTTTTCAGGGGGGGCAAAGGGGGGCAAGATTCCCCACAGGGGGGCAGCTGCCCCCCTGCCCCCCTCTGGCTACGCCACTGGGACACAGGTCAATAAGCAAACACATTACGCGAACAACGCTCCTGGCATTTATATTATTAATTCACCTTATACATAAATACCTTTTAATGACAGTAAGTAATTTATATGTTTGGATTTTAGGCGGGGAGGAGTATAGTATGTTGGTTATTTTTGGTTTTGATGACTGATTGAAGATGTGGTTTTATACAGCTCAATGCTGTGCTGTCAAAATTACAGGGCCAGGATGTTGTTTTCTTCTTTTTTCCCTTTTATTTAATTTTGATTGTCCAAAAATAAACATTTTAAAGGTTGCATTCATTCAGATGGAGCTTTTTTCCATAATAATAAAGAAATACAGAAAGAAATGGAACGAAAAAAGAAAAAGCCAAAAGAAGAAAGGAAGAGAGAAAGGACGAGAAAGAAAAAAAAAACTGATCATCTTTGAGATGGATTTTCAAATGAATGCAGGAATGATAAACTTTGAAGTAATGGTGTTTGTATGCAGCCAGAAATTCAAAACTGAGGTCTTCAGTGAAGAGTGTCTGCTCTCCAAGAGGGATCTTTCACTAGAAAGCCCTATAAAGTGGTTTGGTCGTTTAAGAGAGACTTGAACAACATTGTGGTAATTAAGTGTCGAAAATACAAAATTTTGTTTAATTTGCAAACTTTTGAAGAAAAGAATAAAATAAACAAAAGAACAAACAAAGAAACAACTACTTAAAAAAAATAAAAAGAATTTTCAAGTAGCTTTAAAAAAAAGGGGGGTTAATGGGGACAAAACCAAACAAAACCAAACTAGGTAGGTTTAGAGCTACTAGCTTTCCCATTTGAATTCCTTAAACAAACAACCTTCAGCGCATGCGATACTCAGGTGCCTGTTTGTTTATATTCATTTTCAAGAAGCACACCATTTTATGCAACCATATCAATAATAGGCAATAAACAGCGGCATTATGGATCCTCCAGCATTCTGCTTCAAAAGCTCTTAAAAACGATTGTTTCCCAAATCCCAGTACATGTTCATCTTCATAAATACCGTAATTTGGCTGGAGGCTCGGTATGTAAAGTGAATTTGTGGTTGATTGCAGAAGGTATCACCAAAGTAGGTTATGTTTGCAAAATTGAAAAGTTCCTTGTTGTCAAAAAATTCTTTTAATATTACGAAAAGTGTGTGTTTAATCCAACTTTTTAAAGGAGCACAGGCTTATTTCCAGCAAATATAAAATCCTTAAGGGGATGAACTGATTTAATTATAAAATTGTTCATCTTGATAGAAATGGCCCTTCACCCCAAAAACCATTGTAAAGTTCGCTCCAATATTTAATAAAACCTATGTCAGTGTGATAGCTAAAAAATGTGATTTTGCATCCCATAGAATAATGTGTTAAATTAATAGATGGTCGACCTAAAATGGGGATCATTTTTGCTCATAACATCCAACCAAACATCTGTTAGCCTACGATTGCACAGGGCAAATGAGAAATCGTAGCGTCTCTGATATTACATTTTGACACTTCCTTAAAATCTGGGGTTCTGTGGATGTGGCAATTAGCGATCGGATCCTGGGGCTTTAAAATAGATGAAATGGATAGATTGGGTCCTTGATTGCTGTGTAAGGTGGGGAACATTGCACACAATGAATCCACCACTAAATAACTCCCCATATAGACTTGTGTACAAAAATGAACTTCTCACCAAACGTTGATTTCTTGGCTATAAAGCGACTGTTATTTCAAAACATAAATTTTTTTGGAAGAATAGACCAATACCTCGTCAACAAAAATTAAAAAGTCCTATTAATGAAGGTTGATTTTTTGAGCTACAGAGCATCAAAGATGTTGCATGTTTTCAAAACGTCCATGCCTAGTTGAATGTTACTAGAAAATAAAATTGCACAGTTTCCCCAAACCCTAAGAATAATACAAAAATGGCAAAGACAAAATCTTTACCACCCAAATGGTTTTTTTTTGTTGCTTGTCCAAACATTATGTTAATTTTCAAATTTCATTTAAAGACACCACTTATCACATGTTTGTGAATCTTCATTTAGGCAAGTGGCCCATATTTCTATGCCAACACTGTCTCGGCACTGACGTCATCTGCTACAACCTAGTTATTAGTGGTCCGATTCCCAATGCTGTTAAAGAGAGAATTTGGTTGACAAAGGGAGTATTTAAATGGGGATATGTTTTGATAGAACGCTTCAGACCCGTTTTTTTTTTGTTTGCACACCAGAAATTTTCACATTTTATAGGGACACCAGTTATTTGAAAGCTCTCGTTTCACCTTTAAGGGGGCAGCATGACCAAGTTGATAACCCTGAATATTCTAAAAACAGTGCTTGTAAAGGTTGCAACAAGAGATTTCAAGTATCAGGTGTCCCTTAAAAACATTGACAATTCTGATTTTGCCCTGATGTAAAGCTCAAAAATATCCCCATCTGAAAGGATTAAGCGAGAAATGTTTCTTTGAGATAAAAAAAAATTGTTGAAATTTCTAATTTTGTATAGGAGCAAATAGGAAATTAGCTATTGTTATTTTACATTGAAATATAAGCAAATCAAAATCCCTTTTTTCTCTTTTAAGAAAATTTTCTTGTAGGCATAATACAAGGTAAGAAATATATTGAGGTCAATTTATTGAAAGTACTATATTGACACAATATTGGGGGCCTCAAAATATCTAGTTGCACCTTTAAGGGTGGCTGATTCACACAGCATCTGAGCTGCTTTTCCTGGAAGTTTTTAGTTATTTGTTAGCAACACTAGATGTTATAGCTGCAGTTTGTTAAACGGCGTGTCTAATGATTGCCCTGGCCCTAGACTTGGACATGTTATTTTGATAGCCACCAGCTAAAATGAGAAATGGCAGATATGTGATAGGCAATTTTGATAGATCAAAGGCTTACTACGGCATATCCATACAAAAACTTGAACTGACTGGATTTCAGGGCAAATCAATACTTCATATAAGAGAAAGGTTGACTAATTTGGCAGATAGGCTTGGTTGCATTTGAAAAAAGGCTTTATAAGATGGTTTCATGGTTAATAATTTAAAATAAAACAATTAACCAAGAAAAATTGCATTTCCTCAGATACCATACCTATGCCACTTAGTGCCCTTTTACCCTTGTCATCATGAAATAAAAAAAAAATGAAGTGTGGACATCAAAAGTGACCCCCCCCTATTTTCAACTCGTATCCCTGCAGTAAAGTCCTCCTAAAGTGGGTGTAAACTGAGAATGTCTTAGCCTCTAAGGCGACAAAAATAAAAAAAAACCATGTTTTACGGGCCCCGACCGACCCGATTTTTCATTTTGCAGATTTTTTTTTTTAGTTTTCCAAAAAAGATCATGTAAAAGTCAGCCTGTTTTTAGCCCAAATTTATCAATTTTGGCAAATTTTTTTTAAGACAAATTTGTTTGTAAAAATTTTTCATTTTTTATCTGAGTTTTCAGATTTTGGGGCTATTTTAGGCCAATTTTGAGCTCAAGAAAAGAAAAAATTAAAAAACAGGAAAAAGCGCTATCATGCCGACCGGACCGACCATACTCGAAGGTCCGCTAGCCCGTAAATAAAACAGGGTTTTCTTTTTCGTCGCCTAAGATATAGGTATGTGACACAGATTTTGAACATAGAAAGTTAGAAATTACAGTGAAATTACATCCGGACTACATTCGTACCAGTCGCCATCTTGTTAAAAGGCACCAGGAGTGAAAAAGACCCACAAGGTGTAGTGATGACATTTTTGTTTGAACTTTTAAATCTATAAATTAATAGTCGTGTTGTTGATCGGTCAACGGCATGGGTATTAACGGTTTAAAGCTCCTTGAATAGAAAATGGCCATTTACTGTGTCGGTTATAAAAAAATACCGGTTAAAAATACCAGGGTATTGGAAGTACAAGTATCTCATTTTTGCCGTTTTATCTATAGAAGAAGATTGTGGAGGGCACGTGTGGTCCAGTGAATTGAGGGCTAGGCGCGCACTCCAAAGGTTTGTGGGTTCGAGCGCCCACTGCGGCGAACGTGTTGTGCCCGTGAGTAAGGCGCTTTCCCTATTACTCATCTCAACACAGGTGTCTAAATGGGTACCAGGCTTATTCAATGCGGGGAAGGTAACAAGACTCGCTGTGCAGGAGGAGTGGCAAACCCCCCACAGTAAAAAAATAATTACGGAGCATTATGGCCCAAACGCTAAGGAAAGCGAGAGGGGCACTCCGCGCATGGCTTGCTCGGCACGACAACAGGTAGATAACAAGTATAACAAGGCGTTTTTGTTATTAAACCAAGAATAAACAACTGTAAACTAGGGTTATGGTTGTTATCTGGAGTTTAACCCAAGATAAGGGCCTTATACTTGGAAATGGCATTCATTATCTCGGTTTGGTTTGTTTCGGGGTTTTGTAAACCCTAGGTAATGTGGCCTTATCTGGGGTTTAGGTTTGTTATCTGTGGTTTGACTTTGTAAACCCTCTGATATAATGTGCCTTATCCTGGTTTACAGCCTTAGCTGGGTTTTACATTTGTATTCTGGGGTTTGGGTCTGTTATCCCTAGATAAGGAGAATATTTTGTGTTTACAAAGCTAAAACCCAGATAACGAATCATAAACCCAAGATATGGCTTTGATCTAGCTATGTTTTATCTAGGGATAAGGTGAAAATAACGCTTATACTTCCATAGGTACTCAATAGGAAAAGGCTGATAGTTTTTCTTTTTGATTATGTCATATTTAAACCTATTGAAACTTCTCATTAGATGTTGTACAACCAAATAAAGGCAAATTTGGAAAAGATTTTTGTAAGCCTCAGAAAACTTCCCTTGTGTCTCTTTAAGGCACTATCAGTGAATTTGTGCTACAATTGAAAAATGAGAAATTCATTCAAATCAGATTGTTTGCATGTCCTGTAACAGTTTCTTACATACCCCACAAATTCCAGCCTAATAAGACCACGAAATCGGACTGTTTTAGTCAGTGTCCAATGCACCACAGGGCAGTGTTTCCTTTTCGTCAAATTTTCAGTGCAAAAAAATAACTTATGAGAAATCTACCAATATCCTGCCTTTTAAGTAGATATTTTGCAAATTTAAAATATTTGAATCTTTCAAGTGAAACTATGGGAAGATGTCTTTTAAGTACATTGTGTTAGTCAAGTAGCTCACAGTCCAATTACGGTACATTACAAGCAAAATATTTGAAGCCCATGTCACATCCTTTACTTGTATATAATCGAGTTTAGGACGAAAAGGCCCATCTGCAAAGATCTGCCAGTGTTAGATTTGACAGGTTTAACACTTAATAAGAACACAACGACTGGCTATTGCAGATGGGGCCGCCTTGCAATAAACACATTATGGAGTGCTTCACACATGAATCGGAACAAGTGCAGAGCCGTAGGGAATAATGACTATGTTTTGATGTCACCTTCAAGGGACATACAAGACTGGAAAAGCAAGTGCAGTTAGCGGAAGAATCCATGAGGATGCTGCAATTGCTATGGTCTTTCATCTTGAGATCCATATAGTTTTTGCGCTTGATGATAATTTATCATGTGGAGTGTGAATCGATCAAGGGCAGGAGAAGTTAGTTTTGAGCCTCGGGACCCCTGCAGCGACTGTATTTTCTCAGTTTTTCAATCAGTTTAAAATAAGAAAACATTCAATTTAAAGGGCAAAGGCCCATCTGCATAGCTGCCAGGTGTTTATTTGGCAGTAATTAACACTTTAAGAGACATGAGACATTTCCAGAAGACGCACCCTCATTTTTTTCAAACCCTGGTTGTTTTTTGTTTTTGCATATTGGAATCTTTCCCATGTATTCGATCACACCTAAATAAATAAGCTGATATCCGTCTTTTATGTATTAAGAATGTATGATTATATTTTGTCTGTCATGCCACAGAAATTCAAGCAGGGTTTCCTAAACTTCATAAACTTCGAAGTACAAATTAAATTAATCGATGCGCTGCGCATCATATCGCGCCTTACTCCCCAACTCCTTAGACATTCTACTCAGTTTAAATCACCCACGTTGAAGACACAGGGCGTGATGTAAGAACAAAACAAATCCTTGGCTCAGATACACAAAATAACTGGTCAAAAGTCGACAAGTACCGGCAAGTCCTTGTGATACTGGTGTGGATTTTTGTTACTTGTACTTTCTAGTTTAACATATATATAGGGACTTACGATACCAGGCAAGTTTAAAAAAACAATTTGGTTCAGTTTTCTTTTTTACGTGGTTTTGTCCAATACACTTTAGAAATGTTTCTCAGTAGGTGGTCTACACCAACCAGTAACGATTTTTCGAAAATTTGTATCCTCAAAAAAATCTCCTGTCACTGTACAGACAACTTCCAAATGGCAGCTATTGGCAGATGGCTTCTTGCAGAAAACCCTCGAATGCCTTTCATGACTGATTTGGAATCAGCTGAACAACAAGCTTAGTCTAGTGTTGAGATGACTATCCCCCGTAAGAAAATTAATTTTGCATGTTTTGATATATCTTTGAAGCAACCTGATCTCATGCGTTTTGGAATCCACGACGTTTGGTATGTGCAATAGCTGCCATGTGATACATCTGTGTGCTGTCATTTAGGATAACTCAACTCTCAATTTCTATTTTCCCCCCTTAGTCAGTGGCTCTTGAAGGGATCTTCAGGTAACTGTGTCGCCAGGAGAAAACCATTTCTAGGACTACTAACTGACCAAAGACTTTGCATAATAGTATGTTTGATGGCCAGATGGGAATGTTGCAAATGGCAGCTATTGGCAGTTAAAAACCTTCCTGTACTCACTCTCACGACAATGTATCCTACATTGAAATAGTTCAAAATTTACAAATTAATAAATTAGATTTAGAGTCTTTGGCACATTGGAAGTGTTCTTGTAAGACCACTATTAATTTAATTATTATTTTTGTTTGCTTCTAAATGAAACCATTCTCCGGAAGTACATTGTCTGTGATGAGACTGGTGCAATTAAAATCATGTTAGCAACTTTTTTCAGGTCGCCGTGAGGAAACCTAAGGCTAAATGTTCCATGTGATCGGGGGGGGGGGGGGGGGGGGGAGGGGGGTTGTCGGCATTCATATATGAAATAAGATATGTTGTAAGGAATGAAAAAATGCTACAAAATAGGGGTTTCAGAGTGACAAATTTGCAAAATTTTCCCAAAAATGTGCGTCTTTGGTGATAAATTTCAAGAAATATGGGGTATTGAGGGACAACTGCTGAAAAGGGGGTCTTAACGGCCTACATAAGCATGACTTCCAAGATGGGAGTGCCCCCCCCCCCACCGGGGACACACAATCACCGGGTATAGATTCGTTAGAGGAGTGTTCCATAAAGTTGGCATTTTCCATCTAGGCAACATTGTGGAATAGCAAAAAATTCAATTTCACCCCAAAAAGTTGGAATATCAGATTTTTTTGTGGGTTTGGCTCTAAATGATAAGGAACAATTTGAAGAGTTTGATCATCCCTTTGTAGGCCTAAGATCTTTCGAGCCGAGGAGACAGCCCAAGGAATAACTCCAAAACATAATAGAGCTGAGATTATCAGGATTTTTTTTATTTATTTTTTTTATTACTAAGTTATATTTATTTCTTTATATCTTTATATAGTTATACTTTATTTATTGAGAAATGGGAGGGGGATGGGAGAGGGAGGGAGGAGAGAGTGAGGCAGAGGAGAGAGAAGAGGATGAAGGGACAGGAGATTTATTTGTGCTACTCCTAACACTTCATAAAAACACTTGGTACTAAGCATTTAAAATGCCAAACTTCAATAACAACGTGATACTTAAGCAATAATATAAAACCCACTAACTTAGTAAAAAACTAGGTTATATTCAATAAATTACCACTAATAACTTTATAAAACCCCTTACAGGTACTGAATAAAACAAAAACAAAACATCAGGTGAGAACTCATCAGCAGAAAGGCAGCATTATTAATCATTAGCCAGATCAAACAAAACAATCTCGCTGAATTAACAATTAGGGGGCTGGTCAGATCAACATGCGTTAGCAACATGACAGTCAAGCTAAAAGATTGTATCAGTGAGTGGTGACCGCAGCTGCAAAATAATATGCAACAGAATTTTTGCAACTGTCTCCTTAGAAAATTGCGGACCCCATAGCCCTGTCATTGGTTTCTAATCAGTCAGCGCGTATGTGTCAATTTACAAGTGCGCTATGACGGAACTGTTCAATCCACTCGGCCAATCAACCATCAACAATCCAATGACTCGTCAAGGATTTTGTTTGAAGCGAGTTTGACTGCACAAATTGCTTTGCAAGCAGGGAGGAAAAATATTTTTTCTCTCTCTTGGATGGATTGATTGAACCGTTTGCAATGATCATAGACAAAGCCAACTGTATTGGTGATATCTTGTAAGAATTGCATTTGTTGTTGCATAGTCAATGAAGGGCATCGTGGGTAAATCGAATAGCACCCTCAAGCCAAACTGAGAAATGTAAGCCCTCATTAGCGTTCCGACTGGTGGCTACAGAGCTGCGTTGCCATGGTAGCGGCTAGCCCCGGTAACCACACTTGCCCACTTCATGCTCAGCAAAGTGGAGGGATGCATTTCAGCAGCTGACGAGTTGTGTCAGCGCCGCTCCCTGTCACATTGTTGTCAGAACCGTGTCTCTCATCACAGGGCTTTTGTCATCGGAGTCGCTTGATTGAATTTGGATGATTGGGGCAGATTGGGTTGCTACTTAAGTGGTTGATTGCAGAGATGAACAGACTGATACCTCAAGGTAGTACAAACATAGTACACATTCCATTGGTCATAAACTCCAGAGCTAACTTTTCGTCATTCCCTGTGTGGATGCAAAAGCAGACTCTGCGACGTTCACTTGGCAGTCGGACTCTGTTGAAAATTTGTGTCACTTGGTTCTCCTGGAGCTATAACCGTCTGTGCCTACGACTGATTGTATTTCTTGATTTGTGATCTACCTACCCGCTTGATTCCAGAGAAAGATTGATGTCATAAGTCATATAGTATCATCAGTGTGCATTCTTCTTGTGGTATCCAAAAGATATTTGATTTTTTCCCATAAAAATCATTCCGTTTATAAATCAAATTTGTTTTAAAGGTCAATTTTGTGCACCGCATGTGTGGATGTCAAATTTACGAAAATGCATATTGCTGTGCCTGAATGCAGATGGCAATAAAAAGGGAGGAAAAAATATCACCTGTCATATTTAATACGATGAGCTGCAATTTCCAGCACCGATGCCACCACATGAAATCTGTGAGAGTTCGCTGATTAATGCCATTATTCCATGGAATGGGTTTTCTGCCCTGTCATGCACGTCAACTAATGTTTCTTGAAGGAGCGTAGTAGCAGAATGTGATATAGAGAACTCGTACCCTCTAGAAAATCTGATTACGTTTCCGAACGTGGGCACGGAGAAGTCAAGTAACTGAACATGTGGAAATAAGGCGGAGGAGTGGTGTTTGTGATATATATTGAGAACTTGATTTAGTTCTTAAGATGTGAGAAACTACATGTACCATACATGCATGTGCCTTTGGGAAGGAAAGAAATGTAGTGGTGATTTGAAGTAAGGGAAATGTGGCATTGATTTCATCACAAATTTGTTCTTCTGCCTTACGGTGATGAGGGTTACTACTTGAATGTTCTAAAATCGGTGCGTACCAAACTGGAATTCTAATTTGTGAGCATTTTTACATCATTTTGAAGTAGCAGTCTATTGAGGGCATCGTTAGGAGTTGATGCTTGGAATTAAAGGACATGTTCTTAGCTGTTGAGCAATCGGAATTCATTATGTATTATGTATTATTATTCATTTGAACCTACAAGGTTTTTATTTTACCAGGATTCGAACCTGCAATCTTCTAAGAGCTTTTCTGGAATTCCAATAACATTGGTCTTATAATTTTACATGCAGTTTGACTGTGTATGTCCAAAGTATGTGCATAAATGGAAGTTGAACCCACAACCTCTTTAAAATTAGTGTTGATGACTAGTGATAATACATGGTTGGTGATTGAAGCCAGCAATTTGCTTAAATTTATACAAATATTGAGAGATGAGAACGTATGCAAAGCTGGGATTTGAACCTACACGCCTTTCTTTTAAACTTGACCAAGTTGAAGCAATTTCTATTGACCCTTGGGCTGGAACCTTGATATACCAGAGGATCATGTATATGTGGATTTGGAGAAATATTGCACCAAATAGGATTGGAAACCATGATGATTGCTTCTGGCTAGTAGCAGTATGCAAGATTGGAAAGAATGAAACTTTGGCTTCCAATTGAGATGTAGTAATTGGTGAGGTTTACACATGAGAAACCTTGGTGCAATCCAGGAGTGCAAGAGCGAGGTTTAGTTTGTACTGGCAGTAAGGTGTCACAGAAATTTGGAATAATGGACACTCTGGTTTGATGAGTTGATATTAGCCGTAGGGCTAGAACCCTACAGCCTCGCCTAGCCAAACTGCCATTAGACGACTAAAAGGAAACGCGCCTCCTCTTGGCTGTTACAGGGGTAAGCGCTTTACTCTGTATTTGATAGTATGTTGTTTACTCTTCTGCAGTACTGTAAGGTGCATGGTCGGATCGTCCTTGGGACCCCCTTGATTTACCAGGAAGTAGTATCGATTTTGATATTCAAATGAAAGACCTATTTTTCTCATTGTCGTCCTGAAATTAGGAGGAGCCCGCAATCCATTTCATCCCAACGATATAAACAAAACCGACGAATTAACTGGTTAAACCCTCACTATTAGGCACAGCTTGATAGGGCTTTGCAATGTGCATTATGTGGTACATCAAAACCACAAGTTGTTTCCCACGGTACTTGATGGGATGGCAAGTGTCAGGCTCTAAATGAAGTAGAGAAAACAATCGACATAAATCGGAACAAGACACCTTTAAAAGCTGTCACTTCAAATTGATTGGTAGATTTTTAATTAAAGTCGCCGTTGCCATAGCAAGTGACTAGTTTGCTATCAGTAACTTTTGCAAGTGAGCTAATGAAGGACTTTGAAAAGACTATTCTTCTGCATTTTACATGGTTGGATTTATAAAAAAAAATGGCCTTAATTAATTTCATTTCTGTTTTACATTGTTTTTTTCATAACACAAATTTCCAGGAAAAAAGGTGCCCGATTTTTTATAAAAAAGGTATTTGCTATTTTGAATGGTCCCGTTGTGTTAAATACACTTAGCCCACCCCCTCTTTGCTCTCCCCCCTCCCTCCCACGGCTCTCACCACCCCCTCCCTCCAACGTCCACCCCTACCCCCCTCCTCCTCCTGATTTCCCACACTTCATTCTCCTTCATTCTCTCCCACACCCCCCCCCCGCTCCGCTTCCCGCCCCCCCGCCCCCCCCCTTGACTTCCCCCCCCCCCACCTCCACCCCCTACCCCATAACCAATACCACCACACTTCCACCCCCGCTCCCCCCTCCATTCCCCGACCTCTCTTTCCCTTCTCCCTACTTTTCGACTCTCCTCTCCAACACCCGGAAGTGAAGCTGGAACACTGATTTAGTATTTTCGGCAAGAGTTCCATATGTACCCCCTTTCAAATTTATTGTACCAAAAATTTATTTTTTATTTTTGGCCTTAGGGTGGGGTTTTTGTTAATGTAGGCCATAGATAAATATAATTTGTTTCCTGTAGAAATTTAAACGGTGGTACATATGGAAACTCCTTCCATATTTTCAGTCAAGGCACAACAGTAAATCTAAGCATGATCCTCTTTAGGTCTGATTAGGACAAGTGTGTTATAGTCATCAAGGCACTTTACAGCCCAAAAAGGGCTTACTATTTTTTGCAAACAAAATGAAGAAACGAGACTCAACGCCCCAACAAGCGTGTATACATACAAAATGAATAAAGTGGTGTATGAGCCGGTTTTGTTTCATTGCACAAACACTGTAAGCCCAAAAAGGTTATGAAGTGAGAAAAGCAATTGATAAAAACTGACTTTTAACTGTAGGGCCAGGCTAGTTCAGATAGCAGAAACCATGATTAATTACACCAAATTGTTAAAATCTGTAATATTATAAAATTCAATTTTAAAATTAAAATGCAAATGCACAGGGCAGGCAAAAATGGCATATTTCCTGGGAAGATGGTCCATTTTCCCATAGATTCCCACCATTTATGATGTATTCTGTATTTAAAAGTAAAATTTCCATCCAAAGGCAAAATTTCCTGGGAGGAGCTTCGATCCCCACTTTTTCCCACCATGCAAATGCAGCCTGTAACAATCTCAAATGATGAAATGTGACCGGGGTACCCCACACAAATGTCCATACGTAAGGGGGATGTCACGATGAGTTACCATGTGCTCATCCACAAGGACACAGTTCAGGCGGTTGTACTTATACCATGCATTGATCATGAACTGACCTTGGGTGATATGGATATCATGATCATAGTTTCCCTTTCCTTCCTGTTATCCTTATTTTTTTTCTCCACCCCAAAAAATCAAGGGGTGTTTTCCATAAATACATTGGTGAATGAAGGGTACTGAACTGTGCCAAGGGAATTGAGTGCGATTTATAGCTTATAGTATGTGCCACAAAACATGGGTCGCAATTTTCATCCCTTTCTGGTATATGAATCAACACCCTTATTATGATGTTTTCTTCTGCCAGGCAGAAGATAATCCTGAGTGACCAAACAATCATGCAGTGGGACTCAGTTCTTATTGTGTGTATTACATCCCATCCCAGTTTACACTTTCTCAGAGTTACTGATACTGCACTGTTGACTTTCAAGAGTATCATATTTCATGCCTGGCAGGTCAGTGATAGACATACCCTACTTGCACCAACTAGTGATAGTGACATTCCCTGATTGCACTAAATGAGACTAGTCCTAACCAAAGGGTAGCTATGTAACCGTTTTTCTGATTGGTTGGGTCAGATTGCCAAAAATTTTGCTTGACAAATTACACTGTAGAAGGGAATTCTATAGCCAATTCTATCCAAAATAATACTTCCAATTTATAATATACAATTTGGTACAGAATTACATTGTTTGTATGTATATTTTTAACACTGATAGCCGGGAAACTATGTCATAAGCAGACTAATATTTCAGTTGTGGTAAACAGGCACAACTTGTGTGCAGCAATGTATGACATGTATTACTACACAATAGTGCTTTGGCCTTTGCACTAGACAAGAAGTTCCCTTTAAAAGGGCAATCATGACAAACTGTAGCTTGGTGCTCCATGCAATGATGATTTCTACTTCAAAATAATACCAGATGTATCAGAAAAAGTAAACATGAAAATGAATGTTTTTGTTTCACAATAAAGGGTGATCATATGATTGATGCCTTGCATAGTATTCATTAAATATAGTGATACAAACTAAATTTGTTGTTTATTTTCACAAATTGTGCATAAAATGCAGAAAGATTGTCCTTGTAAGGACTTGTCTGTTGGATAGAAATAGTTGCTTTTTCAAAATTTTCTAAAATGGTTGGAGAATTAGTCAAATTACCTCAACTCTTAACACTTAAGTATCTAATTTGAAAATTTTAAAAAATTTAAAAATTGCCAAAAAGGTCACAATTTTAACCCCCAAAATGTCAAATTATGTTTAAATTTGGCCTTCAAATTTCTGCATCTCTGTATAGTAGGTCTTCTTTTCTGGCAAAATATTGGTATCGATATAGGTCCTACTTCAGACTCTCGGAGGCACTACCCAAACCAACTTGAGAACCCCCGGGAAAGTAAGTACTTTGAGCTAAGGGAAAGCACTGTTATGTTACCACTGACATGGAAATTAAATTCTATGGGTCTGGCCATCTGCAAAACATTAGTTATAATTCAAGAGAACCTCTTTGACTATAACAGATAAACAAAAATGAAAAACCTAAAAAATTTTAATAAATTTACATGATTTTTAGCTTGGGAAAATGATCGCGATGAAGCCGGGGATGGAAAAAAAAATAGAATTGGAGAAGGACTACAGCTCGTTGCCTGTATAAGGATGAGCCGAACATAGCACAAAACCAAGGTGCTTATTTATAGAATAAAAGAGAGATAATAAAATGTGCGGTTTCTTTGAAATGCCATTGGAAAATTATTCTTGTAATTTTTAAAGTGCAACAAGATGGCACATAGCAGTGCCCCTACAAAATCACAAGTAATGATTTTTGCCCTGATTTAAAGCTTTCTATCCAAAATATCCCCCATCTTGAAAGGGATAAGCGCAAAAAAATATTTTCATTGTACAAAATGTGAAATTTCTAATTCGTATGGGAGCAATTAGAAAATTCAGTCTAGGCTATGTTTCGAAATAAGCAATCAAAATCACCCTTTTCCTCTCTGTTAAGACATTTTCTGTAGCAAAATACAGGGAAAGAAATCTATTGAGTGTCTAATCTATATGAAATACTATTATGACACAATATGTGGTGCCTTAAAAAATCTCTCGTTGGCACCTTTAACATGCAATTCCACCTTGTTTGTGGTTAAATGGAACAGATCATCAGGATCAGATGTCATAATTACGGAAAGGTTAATTATTCTGATCCAGTATGTATTTAGCTTTGGCAGCATACTGCAACCTTTATTTATTTCAGGAAGGCAGGAAGATAAGAAATTTAATGAGGGTAATTAAGATACATCCTGCAACCTGAATGATAATTAACTTTTCATCAATGTATGATGTGCATTGTAATTATGAACTAATTTATCATAACTTTTGTAGTTGTGTTTTTTTGTTCGACATGTGTTTTCTATGGGATTGTTGTAACTATCAATTAGTTGTGTCTCGTTTGATACATGGACAGGTGATGAACTGGTTCATCAGTGTATGATGTGTATCTTTTGTAGTTAGGAACTGATTTATCAATTTATCTCTATAGTTGTGCTTTTACTGTAGATGTGTTTATTGTATATTTGAAATAATTTTTTGACAACAGGCTTTATAAACAAACACACAAACAAGCAAAGAAACAAGCAAACAAGCAAGCAAACAAGCAAGCAAACAAGCAAGCAAACAAGCAAGCAAGTAAGCAAGCAAGCAAACAAGCAAGCAAGCAAATAAGCAAGCAAACAAGCAAGCAAACAAGCAAACAAAAAAAATGTTTCGGTTAAAAACAATGTGTCTATTCTCAATTCAAGGGTAAAGCTTAATTTTTGTTACAATCCATAGGAGTAATCAGTGCTTGGCACATTTTATGACAGAAATATAGGATACTTTATAGCCAAAATTCATGAATTCTAACTACTATTGCAATATTAAATTTTTTTGACTATAAAATGTTTAGTGTTCTCAAATTGCTACGAAAAATGATATGGGACAATTCAGATCTGATATATAGCAATTTTGATATTCACAGTACTACAGAGTGATTTCTCCCTCCATCAAGCATGTGGGAGTAAGAATTTTACATGTAATAGCCTTGTAGAACAATAGAGAAAGATTGCACACAAAGATATTTCATATTGCTCAGCATTCCCACATAGATCTATAAATAGCCCAAATGCATGGTTAATCAAATCTACAAATCCATACTGCAATTATGAACAAAAAGTCTCCGTTTTTTGATGCAGGCAAATCATATTAGCAACAGCAGGGAAACAGCCAGTGTTAAGGTCAGATATTATAAATAAATCTCTTGGGCTAAGTCACAGTGTTATTGTACAAATTACTAACAAACCTCCTAGGTATAATTATTAACTGTACACTGGATCATTTCTTGGCTTGAAGACAATCTAGTGGAATATATTTCTTAATTTAGTACCATTTGTTTTTTTCATCAATTTGATCCATCCTACGTTTGGTTTCCCAGAGATTTGTTTTCATCTCATTTCAGACAGTTTTCCTTTCATCCCATTTTCCTCCCTTGTGTGTTGTTTTGATCAATCAACCCTGGATTTCCATTGACTTCTGTTTTCCAGTTTTTCTCAATTTGCACTTTCACAACTTTCTGATTTCGTCTCCTTCTGATATTTGCATATTTACGGGGTATATGTGCATGTTGCATCCCAGTATCTTCTTAAGATACATGCTTTTTAACTGCGATTTTTGCAGAAGGTATAAAAACAGCCTCAAGCTCATACTTAATGTCTTAGGACCCTTGGTATTCCTTTTGATCACCAGAGGTCAAAGGTCACAAGCTACAGAAGTCAATATGGCAAACAATTGATGTATTGATTCCTAGCTACTCTAGTAGCTCATGGTGTTTTTGTATGCCATTATATGTCCAGAGCTAAACTCTTAAGGAATCCACTAATAATTGAAGGTTCAGGAACAATATTTGGTGGTCATTAATTCCCAATGACGCCGAAAAATGCTGAAATGGCCACGCCCCTTTTGGGGGGTCACGCCCCTTTTGAGCGAAGTACTACTGACTGTATCTACAGAACCGTTGGACCTAGACGGTTGAGAGACCACTCAAAATGTGCGGAATGGCACATTATGGGGGGGGGTCAGTAATACATTTTTATATCCAAAAGTCAAAGGTTTAAGATAATTGTCAAAACTGATTCCACGATATTGACGCACTATACAATTATGAATGAATTCATAGGGTTTTCATGCCAAACAGGAAGGGAGTTCACCATACACCTTGGATTTGCTCAACTCTACTCAGGGAGAATTTGGGGTAACTAGGGTAGGTCACAACAGAAAATTCATATTCCTTTCCGTTCTCACACGGCAGCCCATAAAAATTTTGTGACACAAGCAAAATTGGGTAATATAAGTGACAACCGTGGCAGTTTTAAAAGTGCCGTTATCACAGTAGTTTCTGTCCAAAACGCATCATTAGTTAGAGATATTACTTTTGTATTGCACAGACTATTGACCATTTGGATCTCAACTGGGATCATAATCCGCATTTTAAGGTTACTCTACTCCTTTCTTTTTTAATTGGGGAGGGTCCAAAAATGCCCCATCTAAAGTGGAAATATATTTTTTAATCCATTTTAATAGGGACCTCATAGTCAGAGTTAAATTCTGCTGAAGGGCCTTTAAATGATCTAAAACACTAACTGCATGCCTGTGACGACCATGAACAGGCAAAATATCAAAGATTTCCATGCGCCCAAAAAGCCCCCCCCCTCGCCGTTGTCCACATACAAAGGCACTTTAAAATAACCAAAACTGAAACATGAGACAACGCGCCATGTAGTAGGATCGCAGACTTCCCATTGGCAATCGACATGGAACGTCGAAAAGACGTTCGAGAGTGTTTGAAGAAATTTACACACTATTTATGGTCGAAAATGCAAATCGAATTGACTGGTTCTTTAAAACGTCCATTCAATTTGCAATTTCGGCCGTAAATTTAATAAAAACCGGTCACTCTGTTTTCGACTGCCAACGTCGTTTTCGACGTCCTCCTAAACGACTATATTCCCCGCTGGGTTATCGCATCTTAAAGAGCACTCTTTAAAGATACAGAATTACTTTAAATTGTTTTGGTAATTTAGATTCTTCACATTTGAATTTGATACATTTTTTATACATAAGTTAGATTACGGTATCCTACCCGTACCAATGCGGCCTTAGTGCACAGTAGCGTAGCCAGACCTGACTGGGGGGGGGGACAAGAATCAAGAGATTTCCCGATTCTGGTACTTGCATGAGGGATGAATCTTCATTTTTTTGTCGTTTCATGGTCACAATCACGCATTTAGTGTTTTTAGATCTTTAAAAGACCCTTCAGCAGCAAAGTTAAATGCTGAAACAGGGACTTTAACTTCACATTAACTTAAGTCCCAAACATTAGAAACAAATATTTTTACTTTAACTTTACGATAGGCCAATTTGAACACCCCCCCCTGAAAACGAAAGGAGTAACATTAAAAGGCTGATTATATCCCAGTTGGAATCCAAAGCTAATAGCTCTGTGCATACAAATATTAGTGTGGAGTAACTACACGGTTATAACAGCCCTTACAAATGCACTGTTTTCACTTAATATTACCTAATTTTGCTCAAGTCCACAAAATTTTGACTGGGCTGCCATTTGAGAACTAAAAGGAATATGAATTTTCTTTTTTTGCCACCCTTATCTACCCAAAAATTATCCCTGATGAGAGTTAGTACAGCAAACCCAAGTGTATGTTGAACTCCCTTCCTGTTTTTGGTCATGAAAACCCTATGAATCATTCAGAATTGATGTTGCGCAATAAATGGTGGAAGCAGTTGTTGACTATTATCTTAAAAACCTTTGACTTTTGGATATAAAAATGTATATTGACCCCCCGTAATGTGCCATTTCTGCACATTTTGAGTGGTCTCTCAACCTTCTAGGTCCAATGGTTCTGTAGATAGTCAGTAGTACTTTGCTTAAAAGGAGCGTGACCCCCCCAAACAAGGGGCGTGGCCATTTTCAGCATTTTCAGCGGCATGGGAATTATGGTGACCAACCCAATATTGTTCCTGGACCTTCACTCAGTGGATTCCTGAGAGTTTAGCTCTGGACAAGCATACAAAACCACCATGATCTACTAGAGTAAGCTCTGAAACAGGTTCAGGAGCCCAAAGCTCCTTGGATATTTGTAGCTTTGTAGATGCAATTGTGTATTGTTGCAATTCTCTAAGACTTTCCATTATCCAGAGATATTGCAGAGTAAAGCCTTAGTGTTCATACTTGCAATCTTTACTATTTGTGCCATTTTGAATCAAAGGTCATGTGTAACTCTGGTTATAAAACTTTTTAAAAAATTATTGTCGCCCTGAGCTTTGAAATGGCAACCTCAAATCCCTGGGTCAAAAATTCAGATTAACCTCCTCACAAAAGCAAGGTAAAAAACATTGTGTGACCATGGATGAACTGTGGTTTATTACCAGGTAACCATGGTTTGAAAGGTGGACAACTATTGTTTTGTAAAATGTACTCCATAACTTAACATTTTTACCAAACTGGTTTACCTTTGTCCGATTGTTTTAAAAAGCCAGCTAACCATGGCCAACTGTGGTTTTTTGATTGACCACGGTTCGGAACTAAGATCAACCCTGACCTCCAATTTAGAGCCAATCATAGTTTACCATAGTCTTGCTGGATTGGGGGGGGGGGCCTTCGAAAAAGTGGACCTTTTTTGAAAAATGGACCTAACCTCCCAAAAGGACCAAAATTGGACGTTTTAAACATCGCACACCCCACAAATTGAACTTTTTCTAAATAATTTTCCTCTTAATTTGGACTTTTTATCAAAAAAGTAGGGAAAATGGACCTTTTTCCCCTTTTGTGGAATTTGGGGGGGGGGGGGGGTCGATCGCAAACCCCCGCATACGGGCCTGACTGATTGAATAACATGAAAAGATCATTTCTGTGCCAACTGTAGATCTCATACCATTGGAAGTTTGATATTTGCAATGTAAACCACTCAACAATTAACAGATTAACAGTACAACTGACATAAAGGATCCTTTCATAACAATGGAATTTGTATGAAAGAAAACTAAAATAAACTCTTTTCATAATATCAGACATGTAATAAAATAAAAGTGACTCAATTTCAAAGGTATAATAGAAATAACAGGTCATATAGGAACCTGGGGCAGATTCACAAAGCACTATTAACCAACAGTAATGTTAAAGGCCGACTCAGAGATTTCGAAAAAATAATTATTTGTGTATTAACATTAAAGGGGGATGGCCCCCGATTTAAGGATATGAAGTTTTCATTCATCTTGATAGATTGTACTTGGGCCTTCCCCCAAAACCCCACTTACAGTTTGTGCCGATATTTCAATCCATTTTCATGTGAGAAGCTAAAAATGTGATTTTGTAAGCCCATAGAGTACGTGTCAAATTAATAATTGGTTTGACCCAAATGGGGTACATTTTTTGCTCATAACTTCAAACCAAAGGTCCTTTGGCCCTAAGATTTCACGTAAATGATAAAAATAAGTAGCTTGTGTCTTCTGATACCAGATGTTTGACCACTTCCGGTAAAATCTGCTGGGCGTCTTGGGACGAGGCTATTTGGCGATCGGGCCATGAACCCTTTAAAAATAGTCATGCTAAAATGCTTAATTTCAAAGAAGAGATGAATCGGATTTTTTCGTTTTTCTGCAGTAAGCATTTATGTAGCAGTATACAGTGCCATAGATCACTGTGTATTTATAACGAAAATTCCGGATCTTGATCTTTATAACTAATTGTGATTTTCCTATATGAAGGACTTTGATTTCTGCTTAGTTATTTCACACAGTGATTAGTATATATGGCAAGCATTCTGGTATATGCAAAAACATGATGTGGTTTTGAAAAATAGGGCAACCTTCCTGCGGAAAATCCTCATTCAGCCTTTAAGTACATAGTGGAATTTTCCAAACTGCCTTCTAGCGGACGAGCTTAAAATATCAGGTAGGTTTTTCAGTAATTAAATTCAAATGGGAAACCAGGCAAGATTCTGAAAATATATCAGTAGGTACTGAATTATGGCATGTCCTAAGAATGCCAGCTCCAGCTAGTGCTGGTCACCACGTGGGCAAGACCTCGAATAAGTAATGCATGGTCGATTGTCCGAACATGTCCTCTTAGATTTAACTTAACACCGTCTGACATACTTTGAGAATTCTAACAGCGCGCATTACCCATATGTCAAAGTATATGGGAATATTTAAGACATTCATAAATACCGTGTCTTCGTGCAACGGCCCCTGGATTTTACTTTTGATTTCATTCAAACAAGTCAAAAAGAAATATTTTGTTCGTGCAAAATCAATGAGATCTGACCTTTCCATTAAAATCCATATCTTGCTATAATTCATTGCAAATATATAGTGGTCACCCTTTCAGGGTGCAAATCGGATTCTGAGGGCACCCCCCCCATTTCAAAACAAGGCAAGCTATTGGGATCCCTTTGTAATTTCTTTCTTCCTGTTCCATTTTTGTTTTCTCTAATAATTTGTTTGAACCTTAGATTTTCTGCTTAGATATTTCTTCCCTTCACTTCCTCTCCCATGTCCCTTCTTGGTGTCCTTTTCATCATTCTCAATCTTCTCTTTCTTTCTTTCTTTCTTTCTTTCTTGTCTTGTCAACCACCATCCAGGCTTTCAATATCAATTTCTCACAGCTCATACAATCAATTTTTAGCCTATTTTTTAGCCTATAATATATCTATTGTCATCACTGTAGCAAATAAGAGTAGGAAACCCAATGTTCTCTCATAAACTAGTCTCTCATGTCTTGTCCAATTCTTTTTAACTCGCGGTATGCCGTATACATTTCTTTTGAAAGTTATGTTGTGATTTTGAAAATTCTACAATTGTTGCGTTTTGGGGCATTTTGATTTCGTCCTTTTGTGTTTTTTTTGGCATGTTTGGTGTTTGGCAGGCAAAGATTATGCTGAATTGTCCGTGGTCCCTACATGTAGATGCAGCTGTGTAAAAGCTGAAAGCCAGGCATTATCAATGCTGGCCTAGAGCGGCATTGCATTTGCAGCCTATAGTCTGATAACCACTTGACAGTTAAATTTCATTGATATCTAGGTAGATGATAGTTATGTTATTGCCCGAAGGGTAGTTTGTTATGTTTTCCCACCAAGATCCTTCCCCAGTGTCTAAAGTTCCATGTGCCTTGTACCACGTGTACTTTACACTCATTCCCCACCCCTTCCCCCCAAGTTGCATCCTGAAGTAGTGCTTAGTGATGCAAGTATTCATTCCAGCAATGCAATGTTCACAAATGGTTCAAAAGCACACTATATAATAATAGTAATATGCTTGATTAACCTTGCACTGTGTTACCTTGAAACAGCCCAAATTCTCTCATTCAACCCATCAATCATAAGTGGCCTTAGAACCAAACAGCTACTAAGAGGGCAATTTTAGGCCCATCCCACAATGCATCAGTTTTGATTACATTTCACCTCAATAATCCAATGCATGATCCCGGCATGTGATCCCCACCCCCAAAAAAGTCATTGTTTAATTCATAAAACTGACCTTGTACACCCATTCCTGCAACAAGAAACAACAGAACTGGTATTGTAAAAAAAAAATTATAATGAAAGGTTTCTTGTGCTCCTTAAACTTCTTTACACAGCCCTAAATTACTGACTATTGTTTAGTACAGAACATATAGCACATTGCAATGTCTTATGGGATTACATGTGAGTCAGAACCCCTCTGCTTACTAGAAAGCCAAGTAAATGCAAACCACTTGTTTATTTCTTGTGAATTGCATGATAAATTTAAACCTTGTGCATTTCTACATATTACGAATGTGAAATGGTTTTGGGCTTTTTCAATATTTTTTATGGGATAAACAGTGTTAAAAACCTAGGCTGGTATTATAAGTGGGGTAAAATTATCCCAATTTGAAGTGTTGATGGATGAAATCGGTGTTATACTAGTCGAGTTATATTGATATGTATTTAGTAATTTTTGTATTAAGTGCCATGTTACAATGATGTTATTAACCACCACAAGTCCATATGTGACAGTTGGACAAAACACAGGGATTGGCTTGGTCAGGTAAATTGCCACCACAGAGGTTGGACCAGGACTTCGAAATAATTTAGTTCAGTGATATATCCATGGCAAAGCAGCGTGAATACAAACACAAAGTTTATAATGTAGTCTAGATCATTGACAATACATGTTATGGAAAGTTGAAACTACAGGTTAAGTGGGGGAGGGGGGGTTATCAACACAACATGACCAGAGGGACGTGCCCAAGAAATCGGTCCCATTTTCAGCCTTCGTGGTATATCAAAAAACTGACCCCTTTTTCATGCCAATTTTGGTATAGCAATGGGTAGTTTTTTCAAAATTTTCTGCCAATTTGTGGAAAAAATAGCAGCATTTTCTCAATCGGAAAACACCATTTTTCTAACAATTGTTGGAAAATTAGTCAATTTCATCAATCTGAAGCCCAAAATTGTCAAATTGCTTAAAATGTCAAAATTTTGCAGTGAAAATGGCAAATTTGGGTTAAAATGGCCAAAAAGTTGCATCTCTGGTATAGCTATGGGTCCCTTTTTGGGCGCAAAAAAAAAAAAAATGGTATAGCTATGGGTCCTAATTCCAGAGTCGTGGAGGCACGTCCCTACCCAAACCAAAATAAGAGAATGAAGGGAAGTTATGAGTTACTCTCCATTAAAGTGTGTGTAAAAAGAATCACACACAGAGTGACAAACTCCCTGTATGCAGATCCACATGGAGCATGTGCTTACCGATTGAAATCTCCCCCCCCCCCCCCCATTTAAAATATTTACCAGCAAATTATTGCGTTCTTGGTAGTTGAAAAAAGCAAATAAACCGGTTTTCCATAACAAAATAGTAAGTCATGCCATTAAAATTTGCCATATTTTGTGGTTTTGGGCAGCTTAAGACAGTACATTAATACACGGTAATGGCATAAAGTTTAATTATAGAAGGGGAGGGCCTATAGTGCAGATTTAGCAGAATCTATGACGAGCGAAACTCATATAAAGTTTACATAGATTGGCTATTGAATAGCCTATGTCACGAATAATTTCAGTGCAAATTAATTTTAAAAAAAATACCAAAGCCCAGCTTAATGTGGTATATTTTTAGTGGAGTTCACATCATTAATATTAGTTAAAGTAACGTATGCAATGAAGTAACCATTTACTATTGCAATGATTAAAGGCGCCTTTGTATTATCATACACATAAAAAATAAAATTTTTGGCTGTTCATTTTCGGGGTGAATTAATACTCTGGTAAGCATTATAAAGATGTAAAAACACCCGGACTTTAAAAAAATTGGGAAGCCCTTTTCTGAAAATTTTAAAGGACCTTCAAATAGTAAGGTAAATTTCAGATAAATTGCAGGGCCACTTAAATCAGTTAAAAGGTGCATTTTGTGCTCTAACAGCTCATTTTTGTTTGATTGAGTTCATTATATATCACGAGAAAAGATTATTCCAAAATTTCAGTTGATTTTGATTGATGCAGTTTGATTTTATTAACAAATGTTTATATACAGTGCCAAGAGGCCAAGGCCACTGCGTTATTATTCTGTCCTTTTACGGACAGGAAAATACAAAATGACTAATTTATTCCAGAGTAGACGAATTGCAAGTATTGATAGGAAACTGCTTACTAAGGCTAGCGGGTCAGATGATGTAAAAAAAATCTCAACTCTTTGGGTAAAGTCAAGGGGACTGAGGCTGTGGATCACGAAAAAGCCCATGTGTTGAAGTGTGGCGTTCTTGTGATATGAATTTCAAGTAGATGTTTAGAAATAAGTACGGTAAGAACAAAAGAAGTAACTTTTAAGTTAGCTTGGAAAAAGACTAGCTGAAAAGCAATAATTGTTGGCCTAAATAGAAGGAATTTATGTAAATTAATTACAATTGTGAAAAAATATTATCTCATCTTGGAACTTATATAGTAATTATTACTGAAGTACGGTATGGATGGCAATATTCAAAGCTTCCAAAGACGGTATAGATCTGGTGATTTGTACCCCGATTGTAAAGTGTTCAGGATATGCAAACTCAAAGCCTAATTTAAGTCAGAAGTAGATTCATTAGTGCAGTGATTGTCCCCCGTTTAGGACTCTTCTGGTTAAATTCTGTGTCTTATTTAATGTGGCAAAATTTAAAATATAGGGTAAAAGACAAATGACTTCAAATAGTCATTTGTTTTTCACACTTAGTTTATTGTCATATCAAATAAGAAACATAATTTCTACACCTATTTCATTTTACACTTGATCTTGGAAAGTTGTATTGCAATTGTGTTCTCGAATGTTTTTAGTTTGGTTGAAACCAAACTTTGCCAGGCATGTTACTCTGTGAAAGTGTTAAAACAGCAAATTAAAATAACAAGTTAACGATTTGAAACAGAATAAACAAAAGATTAAATAATAGTCGGCCTACAGCAGAATCTAAAGTACTTTGTGGAAGCAATCACATTGTAGGCGGAACAATGTATTCAATTGAGAGCTTTATTAACTTGATGAAAAGTATGGTGCAGGTGTATTATTTCCCATTCTGCTTGTTTGAAAAAAATCAAGTAGGCTATATTATAACTGCAAATGCTTACCTCAAAAGCTACTTACATGAAATGATCTGTCTCAAAACAAGTCAAAATGTAGATCTTGTAGGCCTACTGAATCACACGTCATAAATTTTAAATTAAAATGAAGTTTTTTTTTTGTCAATTCATTCATTCATTCAAGTTTTTTCCATCAAAAATACTCAAACAATAGTCATAATGGAAAATAACACGAAAGCAAAACAAGTAAAGGAGGAGGAGATGCAACTATAGGCACCAAGGACCTGAATGAAATTGCACCACCTATTCATTATTAAATTACAAGTACATAAAAGTTAAGAAGACAAACCACACATACATAAATGGACATAACCAAACAAAACATACATACAGGCGTCTCAAATAAGAAACTCGGATCATTTAGACGTGATATTAAGTACGTATTCAAAACTATTTCGTAATAAGTATTACAAATTTAAAGCTAAAACAAGAATAAAGGTTATGCAAATGGCCACACATATAATTGGAAAGAGTCATCTACAGTTTTGCAAATAATAACATATTTTATTTTTGAATTGGTTATATTATTGCAAGTTTTTAATTCTTTTGGCAAACTGTTCCAAAACTTGGGACCTGGTGTTATGACACTTTCATTTTATGAATTTCAAGGCGATAATTGATCTTGTTTCTGGTAGTATAACTATGGCTGCTACCTAATCTTGTAAATATAGAATCGAGGAATTTGGAGAAACATTGTGATATTTATACATGAAAATACCAAGTTCTTTTCTTTTTTTTCTATACATAATATAATATTAGGGCA